>JAQIXJ010002954.1:0-14192 GCA_034700185.1 Phthiracarus laevigatus
CGTTTAAATATAACTTTAAACACGTAATAACATGCGGTCAATACTCAATGAAATTTACTACCTTATAATATACACTAATAGAAATTTAAATTAACTGGCAATGTTAAGTACTAACATTGTAGTTACAGTGTAATCTCTAGTGATTTGATTGAGAATCTGTATCTTAATCTAATTAAATCCACGCTTTTTATTTTAGTATCTAATCTGTTTCCACGTATTTTTGATCTGACGATTTGTATAGTAAATTGAAAGCCACATTCATACAGAGTTCATTTTTCTTAGGTTAATGCATACTTATGCAGCAACTAACCTAACCTAACCTAACCTAAATATATTTGGCAGCCAAAAAGGCAAAATGCCTAATCCCTTGATTTAATATGAAAATGCGAACACACACGGGCGGTGAAAGACCAGACATGGTCAAATCCATAAGCTCGACTTTATCAATTCAAAGTGAGCTAAAATTTAATACCTCTTCAGCTTTACGATTTTTAAATTACTTTTCGAATTGATAATTCCGAATCCTGCGGTACAACCAGCACAATTGAAAACAATTGATGTTAATTCACCAATTAATTACTAATTATTTTCTAGTAAAACAGCGTTAATTTATCTTGTATAAGTACCGTATTTAAAGATGATATTATGATTATAATTTTACAATGCAAGAATACAAAAATATAACAATATGGGCCAGAAAAATAATCGTTTTATGTCTAATTACTTAAAACGATTACATTCCGTTTGCCCGAATTTCTTTTGCTAGAATTCCGTTTGACAGAAATTCATTTTACCAGGATTCTGTTTGCCAGAAACACAAGTTTGACTAAAAATAAATGGTATATTCATATTTTCGACTTTTACAAATAATTTTTGTGAAAAAATTATTAAATTATTTTTGAATTCTCTTAAGATAAATACTTTTACATTTAAATGAAAAAGAAAAAATTAATAGACAAAAATCATTTTACAAAAACAGTATCAAATTTCAAACATTTATAATTAAACTAACCTACCTATGCATATACCTAACTTACACCCAACCTATATCCAACCTATACCTTACCTGACCTAATAATATATTGCTTTAATGAAAATATGAATGTACCCCTTATTTTTAAATACAACCATTTATTTTTTATCAAACTTGTGTTTCTGGCAAACAGAATTCTGGTAAATAGAATCTATCACAAACGGAATTCAGGCAAAGAGAATTTTGGCAAAAAGAATTCTGGCAAACAGAAGGACACCCTTAAAACTGCCTGAACCTCCACTCGACTCGGGCTTTAATTAAATATTAATTTTGTACTATAACTCTAAATAGTTCTATACTAGAGTATCATTTCAACTTCAACACTAATTTTATTTATTTATCTCTTGATTTTGTGTTTATCATTATAATGGAAAAGCACGATTAATATAAACAATTACATAATAATCTTAAATAAATGTTCTTATATTAGTAGTTTTAAAAGTAGTTTTAAGATTTTTACTGATTCAAACGTTCATATTAAAGAAAATACTGCGTAGCAAAATATAACTCTTAACAACTAACTTATGAAAATTATGAAAGGAAAATAAAATTTCTACCCTCATCCAATTTTTAAAAACCCCAGTTAAAACTCTTTCGGCCCTTAACCAAACTCAAATAAAAATATTAAAACTTAATCCACCTCCACTCATTCAAAATCAAAATTTTATTTTAACACGTTGAAAGCATTTATCTTAAATATCATATAAAATTTGTTGTCATATTATACCCATGTTTATTTTATTAGCTCTTCCTAGAAACTGTTTTCAAAAGCCATTGATTAATAAACAATGCTGTAAAGCTATCGAAACACTTGGAGTGTCTGGCTATAAAACTATTCTGTTCACTGTAAATGTGAATAAGTTTATCGTAAAATATTATAATTTTTTAAAGTATACCCAATTCTATAATTTCAAACTCTACAAAACACTGACTCCGCTCTTTCTACACAAATGCAAAAGCTTCTTGAATTCCGAATTTTTTGAAATAATTTAAAAATAATATAAATTTAAATAAAGTTGTTTTGCTCAAATTTGCTGAAATGCTATCTGCAAGTAATTTTTAAAAATGCTTACTTATAATTACACGACGTATTACCGGCACGTGTATTATAGAAACGGAAAATTTACAGACTCATTAATCGCAAAAAAATAAAATCATGGCTTCAATTACAAATTGGGTTCAAAAAAACAATAACAAGTGTATTCGAACGCTTGATCTCAAGTATTTATTTCCATATTCGTCTATAATTCGAAGAATAATAAACATGTGACGGAAAATACAATTATAAAAAATAGCATTTCTTATCGCAGATGTTTATATTTAAATTCAGTTTATTAATACGATTATTGTTTTTAAAGTGTAAACGATTTTGTTTTGGTTTCAATTTTTGTTTGGTTTCAACATTTAGAAGGAAGAGCGATAGTCAAACGGAAATATTAGATGAAACATAAATAAAGCACAACGCTATATATAATGGAAGGATGTTATTATGAGATAAGCTTACAAATTATATTTATTAAGGAAATTTCATTCTCGAATATGTAAACAACGATCGCGTAGAAAGTTTTACAACTATGCTTTATAATGAAAAAGTACATCTACTTCTAGCGAAAAATTATTTGAACAATTATATTTGGGAATTATTTTTAATTTGCGAGTTTGTTTTTAACCTCTATTTAATTAAAATTACATAACAACACATTTTCGCAACTTTGATAGAAGTCATCCTAGAAAAAAGCTGTTTTCTCGTAAAACTCATCGAAAAATAGATACTCTTCGCACGTACACATACTGTGAAAGTTTATGCAATTTCACGAATAGTATGACTGTAAGGCGCCAGTCATTCACAATAATTACAAGACTGTTAAGCAATAACATCTGTTTACGAATCGCCGATCAAACTATATAATATCGCAGAATCTGATGCAATCAATTAGAAAAAAATAAAAGTTTAACACACTCTCCTCACACAGACATATGAGTGAAACTTTGTATGATTCAATTGCGAAACTTGTTGCTTACTATTAGAAATCAAACTTTTGCATTGCGTTACATCGTATTCGAGTGAGACGTGAATGTTAATTTTAGCTAAATGATTATAATTGAGTAGTTTGCCCTAATTTTGTTTGATTTTATTCCAATTAAATTCACTGAATTACACTTCTGATATTAGCGCGAGGATTAAAGTTTATGGAATCTTTTGGTTTATGTTTATGTACCGTTAGTTAAGAATTATCAGACTTTACAGCTTAATAAACAATTGCTTGTGACCATCAATGCAAATAAGTAATAAAAATTGACAAACGCTTTTAACGTAAATAAACTTTACGCAAAAATAAATAAGTATAAACAGTATCATTATTTCCTGCCACTTATAATTTTAATGTTACAGTAGTAGAGTGCGTTATTTATTTTCTATTTATCCTAATATACTTGTTGACCTTAATATTAATTCATTAATAAAATATTTCTACTACACCATTATCTGGTTAACTGATCTCAGAGAATTTGCCGAACAAATAACAAACGTTTTCACTACCAGCCTCGCTGTATTTCCGCGAATCTCTACAATTTTCCAAAACAAACCCGAGTTTTAGTTAGAAAGCGTGTCTCAAAAAACATTAATTATTTTTCTTTATTTTTTCTGTGCAACATCCAAGGTAGATATAATAAAATGTGTTTTCTAGATTTTTATTTTTCGGTTTTTGCGGTGATTATAAACTTTATGTGTTTTCGTTAAAAAAGAGTTGCAATATTAGTTTACATTAGAATTAAGATATCGATCGATTAAGTTGGAAGCAACTTTGGCCTTCATATGTGAACAGTGATGCGCACAAATCCCGAGTTTTAGGCTTAACCTTTTGAATAATAATTAATTTTGATTTTGATTTTCGCGTAAATATTCAAACAAAAGTTCTTACTTCTTATGGTTTATAATCTGCAAAAATAATCTTTTAGTTCATTTTGTTAAATGAGAGTTAAGACAATTAAATTTTTATATGCAAATGCAATGTTTCCTAAGAAACAATTGATATTAATGAATAATATATTTTTAATTAATTGTTACTAGAAATTAAAATTTAATAACTAAGGCGACCATTAATGTAAATTAAATAATTTTGATTTGATTACTACATTTAATTAAAGAAATTATTTTTAGATTTTTGTATACTCTATCTTATCAAAAAAGTACGAAAATAAGACGTAATTAAAACCGATAAATCCATTGAAAATATTATTAATAAAAGTGGTTCGGCGATCACATGCCGATAAAGAGTTTGAATTATAATTAGAGTAGACGTGTTTTTGACATAATCCAAAGCTCGACTAAAAATAAACTGAAATTATCAGCGAAAATATTGCAAAAAATTAAGCTAACGTTTGTTTTTAATTCATTGGAAAATTTTCGTGAATACGCAAATTTGTATTTGCATAGTTATAAATATGCAGTAATCATGTTTTAAGACAATAATTAGTCTTGAAATATTAGCCCATCCATGTATGGCAACTTTTTTATTTTTAGCAATACTGTACGTGATATGTTATTTTAATATCCCACGTCTACCGTAGATTATGGGTACTATTAGAGTATTACCGTCTATAAGAGTATGCCGAGATAATGCATCTGAAATATTGAGATTACTGATAAAGAATTAATAGTCTTATTGGTTTATCTTCAATTAACGCAATAATTTACGTAAATGGCAATAATTATTAACAAAGATAATAAATATAATGCTTTTATAATATTTTTTTAAAGAAGATTCTCGAATGTAAGACAATTAATAGGCTTAAGGGTTTAAAGGGATAATAAAAAAACTGTGCACATCCTTATCCAGGGGTTAAAAAGCGGTTCGCGCCGCATCTACACTTCAAATGCCAGTTATATTATAAAGAAAATCATTTTTAATAATTTTTGAGCCTCAAAAAACGCACACAAAACATTTATGCTAAATAGCACCACCACTCGAGTCTCAACCCGACATTTATCGGAATAACATGCACATATACACGTACTCAAAACCAACTTTTTATTATCAACAACAAAAAAAACGTTATCGCTGTAAGCACTGGTGGCTTTATAATACTCTGTGTTGGAGGCAAGAGTCTAAGATATCTCCGGTGGAGGCTTGACTTTGTTTATCAGTAAATTTATTTTATTCTTTAATCATCATCAATAATATTATAACTTGTTATATGTATAAACAATATAAAAAAACGTTAACACCTTAGCACCGTTAACTCGTAGCGTCGATGGCATTCAGCGAAACTCAATAAATAGCGCAATTGTTAATGCAATAATTCGCAGTGCAACGCATCACAGTATTACGACTGGTTAGCGTTTTTTCACAGTTATTCCAAAACAATTTAATAACTAGTTTTAAATATAAAGTATACACACATATACTTTTCGCAGTCGTCGACAGTTGAGTTTCCCCGTAACAAACTTTTCAAAACTTATTGTTTGTAACGAAAGCGTCGTCAGTACACGTTGTTTTTATCATCAATGCTTGGTATAAATATTTTGAATAAAAAGCGTCCGAAAGAATCGCAGGCGATGTCGAAGTCGATCAGTGAAATGCTGGTGTCCAGCATATTGGAGACATCGATGGCGATACCGATAAACGCAACGCTGGTGTCTGACGTTAGCCCTAAGCTTAAGAAGGCGTCCCAGTGTTTCAGCCGAATATCGTCGTCGACAAAACGAAGGTTTAGTCTGCGGTCATCAAAGCGACAGCAGCTAAGATATTCGTTACGCTGAAAGTGGGCGAATAAAATACAAAGTTTTGCTTAAAAAGGTAATTCACGTTTATATATAGTTTTTGATTTGTTTTCGAACCGATTTTAAAATTTTTTTTGAAGTGTTAATAATTGAATTTTTTTTCTGGATTAGATTTTGTGAACTTTATCTTTAATACTTAATATGGTACACGCAAAAACGAAGATTAGGACAGCACGACATTTACTCACCTCAAAGCGGCTACAATATTGATTTCGTATCCAAAAAAAACTTACGCGTTCTTCTATGAATAATATATTGGTTTTTATTCAAAAAATTTCAATTTGCATAAAAGAAAATTTTATGTAAATTCAATCCACAAGTCAAGTGTAAATTCATGAATTAATATTAATTTATTATTTTTGTAAATAAGTTATTTTTTTTTGTATAAATATGTAATTTGCTATCTTTTTTACTAATAATATATTTTAACAAATAAATTAACTAAATAAAAAATGAAATAAAATTTGAAGTTTAATTTAAGTGTGTTGACTAGATATCATGGAATTTATATTCAAGGTTAGACACTTTGAGCCGCAACTCCAGATTATTTAGTGGCTTAGTAGAGCTGCTGCGTAGGCATTTGAATGGATTGTCAGCGATAAAAAACTCTTTTTAACTCGCGAGTCGAATCAAATATGAACTTCAGAATAAAAATAATTATCAATTTAAATTTATTTCAAACAAAAAACCCGTCTCACTGTTTTTTAACTCAAATGGCGTAATGTTGTAAAACATTAAAAATTTCTACGAGCAGAGTCAATGTTTTTCAAGTAAACCTTGATTGGCGTAGTTTTAATAAAATAAATATATTCGCAATAAACCGATATATCTATAACTAATTTAACTTAACTAAGTATTCGATTTGATCGGAATCGAATTCCATATCAGAATCTACAACGCACATTCTGCGTGTTAGATGTACTGTTATTACATACTGTAATAATAGATAACGGAATTGTGAATCATAAGAACTTGTTACTGCATTGTTTGCATTGCTATGTTAGCATAGTAACTACCGCTGGGTATAGAATTCATACGCAATAACAATGAAATTTTGTTTAATTATTTCGAATAAGAAAACAAGAACAATGATTTATAATGGACTCACTTTGATTCTAATTTACTTTTAATTTAATTCGTAATACTAAACAAAATTATGTGACATAATGTTGCCTAACTTTATTGTAAACAAATAAGGACACAAATAAGCGCGTTTCTCCGGTATTATTAAATGTTTAAGGTCGAATAATATATACGCTAAAACGCGTACCACTAATATTGACTTTTCAAAAGCCTCCTATTGTAACAAATCCATTAGTTAATCTAAAATATGGTAAAAATCTCTTTATTAATATAAAAACAAAAGCTCTTAATTCATATAAACTTGAATACATACAAAAGAGCAGACTTCTTCAAATTGAGTGTGAGTTAAAAACACAGTTTATTAATGTTTTATGGAATTGTTGAAAACTTAAAAAATCAATTCATAATTTTTAATAATTAACTAAAAACAATTAAATATAATATTTTAAAACAAAAACTAAATTACGAATAATACATTAGGCTCAAACAACTTTTTTTTGAGCAACTAATCTAATTTCGAAACCATCCGTGTCCTCACAGATTTTTCCGTATAGGTTTTAACGTAAAAACTAACGAACAAGATTAGTAAAAACGGTAATTGTCCGAACACGAACCAAAACCAACTCATTGGATAATTTTTTTGGTTAAAATACAGTATTACGCCATAAATCACATCAGCGACAAACTGTAAAATTTGTATCGTAGTCAAGTACTTTTTCCACCACAAGTATTTATAAAAACGCGGTCCAAGCGCTGCCAACGCGTAGTACCCGTACATAATGGTATGAATGAGGGTGTTTAGCAGCGCAATAAATCGCAGGTATGGTATCATAATGTTATACTTAAAGCACACCCAACAAACTAATGGGACAATAGTGTGGTGGTATATGTGCAGGAATGTTATCTGCGATTGTTTTTTGCGTAACACGAAAAACGCGGTGTCAGCTAAATCGATGTAACGGGTTATCATCACATACCACGCTATTTATGCAAATTAAATATTCTTCGTAACTATTTTATGATATATGCGTTTGTTTGTAAGCATACCGGCATTCAGCATGTGTTTCGTTTCGTCAGTTTCATCACTAGTTGATGGATAATTGAAGTCCATAAATATTTTTCCGAAATTTAGTTTAAACACTAGAAGTATAAAGAAGTAGGCGTTCGCTACGACCATAAATACATTATAGGCAAGCAAAACGTTTTTTAATTCATACGGTCTTCTGTTTGGAATGAAAATATTTTAAACGATTAATTTTGAGCTCAAATGGGATACAGTATAGCGGTCTCAATAAAGAATATCTTGAAAGTTAATAAGAGATAAATTAAGTTATTGTTTATTCGTCATTTATTTTAAAAGTCTAATATAAACTACCGTTTAAAAATCAAAATTATTTTATATGCTGTAAAAAGGAATTTATATGTTTTTCCTTTTTAAAATTTTTCGAGTTATAATTTATAAAGTTAATCATTACTCAATATATATACCTATGCTTCATAAACCGAGGCAATAACACCAATGTGATCATTAAATAAACAGAAAGTATTAACAATACCTTCCAAATACCGCCAGATATAAGCGACCAATTCTTTACTCTTGGATCACAAATTTTATCCCAGTGTTCATCCAAATAGTACCAAATATTTGCGATCATTTTATAAATAAAATTAATGAACCGAATTTATATTGACGACTTATAAAAGATAGAAATAATTTTCAATATTTTCTTAAACACGCAAACAAAAAAATTGACGATTTTTGTTGTAAACTTTTTATCTTAAATAGATTCCGAAAAAATGTCTTTTTTACTATAATTTTTTAAAAAACATTTCCAGTTAATTTGATGCGTTGCTTCATTAATATTGTTACACACATTATAAATAGCTTGTGAATCTTTTTGTTCCCTCTATTTCATTGTTTTCTTCATTTTCTCGTATTTTTCTGAAATTTACATAAAGCTCATTGTTTCTTAAAGATGTGTAAATAAGTGTCAAAAAGTTTATTTAATCATTTAAATTAGACACCCGTATCACTTAAAATTTTAGGCCCGAACCTTAACAACGGCCGGGTATCTTAAGGCCCAGCTCTGAAGCTATATAAATGAAAATAATATTCGTACTTTATTTTATATTATAATTAAATGATAATTACTATACTTTATAAAGTTTTATATAGTTAAAAATTTAGTTGCATACTAAACAGTTTAATTAATATGCATAACAAGCATAATTATCACGACAAAACTTATTTATAAGGAAAATTTTGTAAGAAAACAAAAACTACACATTAATCAATAGCTCCCATTTTCTGGTCAAAATAAATTCTATAGTGCCTTGATGTAATGTAGTAGAAGTGCTGATCAGGGTTTCCCAGAGGGGAAGATCTGGACGGGGTATTGTGTTTGACCCCCCCCCTTAAATTTCGAAAATATCCGAAATTAGACCCCCTCCAGACCTTTAAAATCTGGGACATCCTGGTGCAGATGTGGCAGAGTAAGTCCTATACTGATACAACGGTTAAATGTCGACAATTGTCAAATAACCTTTCGTGGTCTAGACCACAATTTCCACGTAAGTTAACTTAGTAAAATAGCACAAAAATAATGCTATGAAATGCATTATGTAAAACGACATTACTTCAACACACAGGACACTTTTTTGAGAATTGGAAATACTAACTTATTTGTAGAGATGAAAATTTTGTGTGAAAATAAGTTGAATTAGGTGAAACTTTCAGTCAAACTCACAATTTCAGAGGAATATTTGTGAAACTTTTAAAATATGTATAGTTATTTAACATAGTACCAACGTATTGGAACTTATTTTTATAATTTTCCCTTTTGAAGTTTGCGTTTGTTTTAAAACCTAATTTTAAGAAAATATTAAATAATTCAAATATATCATTTTTAGCCGTTTTATTTAGGTTGAAATGGGCTCAATACCCCGAAAATGGTGAGGTAAAGATAGATGGCGTTGTGGAAAATTTCTTGTTTTTGATAAGTTTTAAGGTCCAACTTAAAAAATTCTATACTAACATCCTGATGATAAACACTTATATAATAATGAACACAAAATAATCCTTTAAATTCAGTAATAATTGCACATTTAGATAATGTTTTTAATAATTTATTGAACTACAGACGTAAACTTAAAATTTTGCTTTTAGTACATTTTTAAGTTTTCTACATTTTTCTGAATTTTTTGCTTAAACTTTTCAATCATTCTGTCATTAAACTATGAAAATCACCGAAACAATGTTTATGATTTTTTCTATCATAATAAAACCAAAATTAAATATTAGTAAAAGTTTTAACGAACCTTTATAAGGAAAATAATATTTAATTTCCTTTAAAAGCATTTAATGTAAAGAATGCAAATGTGGACACATAGCTTAGTAAAAGACATCAATTAACTAAAATTAACATCTAATATATTAGTTAACTTTTAGGTGAGTTAGAAACAATGATGGTATTGGTTCGTATCTATTTTGTAGCTTTGATAGCGCTAAATGAAAAAATAATTAAAAAAAAGCTTTGTTTCGTAATGAATGAATAAAAACTAAAAAAGGTAATTATTGACAGACAAAAATTGAAACATTAATAAGTATAATCATAAACCCTCAGACAGTTGACGCTAATATTTTGCGCATTAGGGTCAGGCAAAGGTTTTACTAAATAAAAGAGCATATTCTTGTAAACCTGACGTAAGAATCGATACTAGAATATTCTTTACATTTTTACAATTTAAGTGCCGTGTGCACAACAATCTGAAAATTACAACTCATTATTACTAATTATTAGGGCTTCTACTTATTTAAGACCGAACACGGAGTCGTTTACTTCAAAAAAGGTTTGGCTAACTTTCCTCCTTTTACTATTTTGAACTCTGTAAACCATTTTAAACAGTTTTATGAAAATAATAAATCCTAATTTGTTGAGATTAAAGTAAAAGTCTAAATTTTGAATTACTACTCTCGAACTGATTTAATTGAGGACCGAAGTGATCATCTAGTGCCTAAAAACTAATTTTGGAACGATTCTTGAATCTCCACAATCCTTAAGAAAATCTTTCAGCCATACATTTGGCACTCGACGAACACAGACTTGAAAACAAGCCAAAGAATTCAGCAAACAGCCAACGCCCTAGGAAACGAGCAAAGAATTTATCAAATACGACAAGATTCGACATAAGTTGAAAAACTGGAATCAACATACATGATATTTGACGTTTGCAACAATACTGGTATCTGGAGTCCTGTTTAAAGCATTATCAACAGCAGCCATTCGACAGAAAATAACTCTACATTTGGCGTTTGAAGATAATTTGGCCAACCGAACAATAAACTACAATCTCAGTAACAACTTGATCACTGGTGAACTTCTTGACTGGATCTGGTCAACAAAATAACTTCACCATTCAGTGGTCAACTAAAAGTTTTACATCAGCTTTTCTAGAACCAGCGGAAGTTTTAAAGATTAAATAAAACTGTCCTCTTCAAAAATACAAACAAAGAGGTAAAGAAATAAAGAAGTAATGATTTTACAACACTTTAGGACATTAATAAGACATCATAGGACATTAAGAAGACATCATTAAAGGTTAAGGAAGTTTAAAAGTAGTTTCAAATGTCCGTGAAAATAAATGATATTGGAACTTTTGAGAGCCTCATTTTTGCTCTGTTAACTAAACAAGACGAAAGTTTTAAGTTCACTTTAAACAAAAGAGTATATTTTATCAATAGGGCCTAGATAATCGTTAGAAAACTAGTGCCAAATAGTTTATAATCATTAGTATAAAGCCATAAAATCGTTAAAAAAATTCATTAAAAATTTACATAATAAATTATTTTGACAGAAATTAATAGTTATTTAAACCCTAATATATTTATTGAAAACCTTACTATTTCAAAACAAGAACGCCACGTTCATAGAGAGCTCACATTTCATATGTTTATGCATACTTATATGCCAAATTCTGAGTTTTTTAGTAAAGAAGGAAAAATAAAACATCCCTTTATAAATGTATATAATCGGTCAGAACCTATTACTAATATACAACTGCTAACAGACAGACAGACATGTTCAAGTCTATAAGCTCGCTTTTTTCTAAAAAGGGAGCTAAAATATTACTTTAAAATGAAATCTTTAGATACAGAAACGAATTAGACTAGTAAACGGATATCCGAAATGTCGGGTTCGGTTCGGATATCCGACAAATATTGTCGGTTCGGGTCGGGTCGGATACAAACTCGTCGGGTTAGGGTCGGGTCGGGTTTTAAAACTTTAAAAAACAATATCCGAACCCGAAATATCCTAATGAATTTTCCAATGAAATTGTTTTAAACAATAGTAATAACGTTTATAAATATGTCGTATTATAATTTTAATCATTTTTATGAGTCATATCCTTTATATTGCATTTGAATATAATTATAAATGAAAAACTAATAATAATTTTTTCATAAATGTACAGACATTAAAAAAGAGTAAATTTATAATGTTAACAAAGAAAATAAATTAATATTTTACCTTATATTTTATTGTTTATTTTCGGGTAGGATCGGGTCGGGTTCAACACCATCGGGTTCGGGTCGGGTCGGATACAAGCCTGTCGGGTTCGGGTCGGGTCGGGTCGGGTTATGAAACTTCTGACGATTTACTAGTCTAAAACTAATGATTGTGATAGTAATAATTTTCAGAATTCACTTATTCTAAATAAATTAATCTAGAATCTTCATCGAACGCATTTAGAAAGTTTTGAAGGAGATTTTTTTGTAAGATTTTATTAATTTATATTATTTTCAGTACATATTAAGATAAAATCCTTGAAATCGTTAGATATATTTAAAATCGTTAGAATCGTTAAAAATTTTAAAGTGAATTTAAGATCTACAATGATTAATATAACGGAATATATAGTTCGAATTAAGTAATTCTGTTGTGAAATTGAATTTTTAATTAACGATTTTCAAAGCCATAAAATACACTCCAGTACAGGCTATATTTCGTACCATTTTGTAACTGCAAAATTGGAAGTTATCTTTAAACTTTAGTTTAATTAAAAAGATAATAGAAAACCAAATCCATATAGCTGTCTAAAAAGTCAGATAAAAAATTCTAATAAAATCTCATAACAGCACTTTATTAACAAAACTTCCTATGCCACGGAATCCTGTTATAACAAGATGGAGTAGTTTTATAAACGTAGCTATATTTTATGCAAGAAACTTTGATTCAATAAAAAACTTTATAGAATCCTTAAAAGATTAAGAAGCAGCATAGATATTAATTGCTAATAAATTAATTAAAGACAAACAATTGTCAAAAGAACTATGAAATTATTAAATAATAGTTTTTACCGAAAATCATAAAAATGCTTGAAACTAATGGGCTGGGTATTCACGATAAACTGTAAATAGTATTCGATGTTCAAAAGCAGTTGAGCGGAAAACCATTAAACAAATTAGAAAACAGCCTTAGAAAAATCCAGATTTAAAATGGGTACAAGCACCGACTGATTCAAAAGGAGAAGAAAATCTTGACTTAAAAGTAAAAGTAACATATGTTCCATTAGTGTCAGTTGAAGTTGAGAGATCATTTTCAATTTATAAAAACATTATTATCGATCGACATCATTTATTATCAAAAGAAAATCGGACTAAATTTATTTTTATGATGTATAATTCTTTTTTAAAAAATAATGAAACCTTTGACTCGATTGATACTGAATAAACAAGTTTTAGAACTGAATAAATGCTTTTTAAGATGTCCCAAACATTGTCCCAAAATCTTTAAAATTTTGTCCCATAATCTGTCCCTAAGTTGGCTTATGATTTGTACCTGAATTCCCAACTCTACTTATAATATTAATAAATTTTGTTAAACGATAGATTAATCTATTTATAATATATTAATAAACATCCCGATTGATATGTAATCAAATATATTCGTTGACAGTGACAGTGATCTAACTTTTACTTCTATCATAATCACTCTATCATTTTCACTATAACTTTAATTTCCGACAAAAATTCTTAATTATCGATTAACACGATTACAATAACTTTACAAACTTTAGCTTTTGTTCTCAAAATAAATAATTTTAATCAAAATAATAATTTTAATAATGAAATTTATTTGAATGCAATACAAAGATTTAACAATTGTACTGTCGGTTTAATATAAAAACCGCTAAAGCTAGCGGCACAATAATGTACGCAAAACCAGCTAAAAAACCTAATATTACTGGAAAGTAAGTTAAATCCCAACCACGAAACAGTATAAATCGCATACT
>JAQIXJ010002955.1:0-14191 GCA_034700185.1 Phthiracarus laevigatus
CTCACTCTTCGCTACGGTTAGTCTAATTTAATTACATCGCCATATTAATCATTTCAAACTTTTTACGGTTTTATTATTCAAACTTCAGGTTTTATTGCTCTATTACGAGCAGTATTCACAGTTTACGGCAAATTTCCGAAAATAAATTTTCAACGTAATATAATTTTATGCGGTTCGTTGCGAATAGCTTATAAAATTTTAATGTAAACAATGTACATCTGTATTTCTGCGACATATTATCTGTATAGATATATCTTCGCAAAATACGGTAGTGTTAAACTAATATCTGGATATGTCGTGTAACTATCAGGTTCACGTTTGATTCTTCGATGATTGAATGCGTGTTCGCGATATTCCGGTCAATTATTCATAAATTTTTTAATCTAAAAATTAGATTACAGTAATACAGAGTTTCTCGTTTAACATTAAATTTCTACTCCACAATAGTTAAGTTAATATCTATGTTCTACTTTCAATATTTCATACTGAATAAAGTTTACATTAGAAGCTTAATGAAAATTTTAGTTTCAAAAAATAATACGTTTATCTATTACTGTAGAATTTATTGCAAATTCTTTTGGGTGCAAATTCTTTGTTTATTTAATTTATTGAATATTAGTAATCATTAATTTGCGTGTTATATTAGTTACTATGATCATCAAAACAATTATTTATCTTACTCTGCTATTCAAAATAACACGCTTTAATATTTATTTAACTTCCTTAGCGTAAAAAAGGCGATTAATGGCTACACTAATAAATTAAAATGAGCGACAAATACCAACACAAATTCAATATAAAGAGTGCATCAGCAAAATGATGTTTGTTTGAATCTGCATATGTTCAAAGAAAATAAGTTATGAGCATGACTTAATTATTCCGAATCACGAAATTTTCAGTTGTTTGTTAAATTATTTTAATATTGTTTTCTCTCAATACATAATAATTAAAAGTTTGGTTCAAATTAAAATTAATTAAATTTTTTTGGAAATTATTTTTTGATTGTTTAGCTCTTTGATTTATTTTCTTTTAATAATTATATTTCTAATTTGTATTAAAGTCTTAAATAATTAATCTAAAATTATCATCATTTTAAAATTAGAGTCTTTATTATACAGCCATCCAAAGTAGGAATTAAAGTTTAGATAATAAATGTGAAGAATTAAAATATCATATGTTCACTACATTGTCGTACCAAACAATTAAAATTATTCAAAAGGATTTAATTTGAAAATTTTCTATTATAAAGCTTAATTAATATTTTTTTAAAAATTTTGTCAAAGTTAAGTCTTTTGACTTTAGACCATTATTAATGTAAATACAAGTACAGTAATTTAGATTTTTATCATGTACATCATTGTTATTATGAACAGAACATAAAGAATAACAATATGATAATTTCTTTTTTGGCCAAATTTATGATTCATTTTAATGCTCACATAATAGTAATCCCAATTCTGAATAACTTATTGTCAACTCATTTTGAATTGTAAATAATAATGAAAAGTACTCAACTCTACTGTACATAAAATTTTGTTAGAATTGCGAACAACCATTAACTTTTCATATAATTTATGTTTTGACCCGCAATCATATTTTATTTTTACAGGAGAAACTTACATTTAGGCTATTATAAAATCCCTTTCTTTATTTTTTTTTATAAAATATTAATCAAAAAATGTATTTTAGGCAATATTTTATTTGAATAAGTATTGCATTTAAAAATTATCCTGTAATTTTTGCAGCGCCCAATGTTTTTATTTTTTTTCTTAAATTATAATCACACCAAAGTAATTTTGTTATGTATGTATGTGCTTGTGTGCGAGGAGAGAGAGAGAGGGGGGGAGAGAGAGAGGGAGGGAGAGAAATGTGAACAATAATAGTTACAAACGGTAGTCAAGTATTTCCAAACATTGCATGCAAATGCAAAAGTCGTGTTTCCATCACTCTATTGAACACTACTATTCCCTCTTTTCAATACAATTGAATGTTTTGTGAAGGTACGATCAGGTAGAAACAGGAACAGATTTGTGGAAAAGCAAATGAAAAATGAATGCCAGAGTATGAAAGTGTGAATAGTTGATTGACTAAGAATAAAGATAGTCATCACTTGCTTTTCTAAATTTTTAATAACTAGAATAATATTTTAAATAATCATTGAAGTCAGCATCCAATTCATTATTTAATTGATTGAAATAATTAACAAAACATAGAGTTATCTAATAATTTGCATGAACTTCAGTTAGAGTACATCTATCATCCATCTATACTAAATGAGTAATAGGCGTAAACCTGCATATGTCACGAAAATATACAATACAGCTAATACATAACCATATCTATATTTTACTAAAACTATTTAAGCTTATAAACTGGAAATAGTGAGCTCAGCTTTGTCTATAACTTTTAGAACAGCCAAAATCTGACAAATACATGGAATCGAATCATGTGTTTCTGCCACTTAATTATTAGCCAAAATCGATTTAAACTTTTACTTATATTATAGGAGAAGGTCTGATCATATTAAAAAAATTGGTTTTCTACGCTCTTAAATTCTTTAGACTCAATAACGACTGCATCTGACAACAATATGAGTTAAATCAGACGCAGAGCAATCCAACAAATGATTTAACATTAAAATTTTTAATTAAAATAGTTTTCGTTTTTGAAAACCATTAGAAAAAATGAAATTACTTTGTTCTAATCATCCAGAAGTAATTAAACAATAGTTATTTATTTTATCAAAAACAAAATAAAAATCGCATGAAATTGAATGAAATGTTTAGTGCAAAATATTCTCTTTTCATGTACAAGAAAAAAGCATAACTCTTATCATAATAGTTTTGGATAACGTACCGTAAAATCAATTTTTACTTTTATGCTTGTTTTAGCGAATAGAATACAACAAAAATTAAAATGAATTTTTTTCTCTGAAAAATAGTTTTTATGAGAAAGAAAATTTTATCAATCACTGAAGTGTGCGCATACTTTAAGCTGACATTTTGACAAATATTTAATAATACATTTTAATCACAGATATTTAAGTGAACACCTGAGCCTAAGACCAGAATACTTGGTATAAAAAATTTATCGATTTAGTAGTTCTGTAGTTTTCATGCAACATTAAATAGATTGAAAAAGACTAACAATAAAATACTGCATAATATAACTGCTTTTTTCTCATTTTCTCATTTTTCTCATTTTCACCTAAACAGGTGAAATTATAAACAAAATAAGATCGATACGGTCATAATACCTGACTTTCTAAAGTTAAGTCCAGTTAGTATATGGTCGCTCCCTCTCTCCTTTCGCTCGCTCCCATTAGTTTATTTTATTTTTCTTAAAGTTAAATTTTTACTTATAATTTCGGATTTTTACATAAAATAAGCCAAGAATCTTTTCTATTTTTACCAGATTTTGATAATTATAGCCTATAATTACAAAAAAAATGAAATCTCCTGTTTAGATTTTGCCTATTTTTACCCGATTTTTATCATTTTTGTCCAAATACTATAAAAACGGAATATCTCATTCAGATTTTTTGAAAAATTTTGACTATTTTTGACATTTATTCCTTTAGTACAGGGTGTCCCAAAGTGTGTCGGTCTTGGGGGAGGTTACTTTCAGACATTTCAAAATTTTAAGGGGGTGTCAAACTACTCGGATTTAAGCCACAATTTTTCTGCCATCGGCCAAAAAAAACATTAAAAATTTTTTTTCTCACATAGAGATGTCGTTTTCCATTTTATAGGTAGGGGGTCAACTTTTTGAGAATTCTTGGGGGGGGGGTAACCCCTCCAGACCCCCTCTGGGACACCCTGCCTTAGTAACATAAGAAATCGTGTTAAATCCCTTAATTAACATAATAAATTGGTGAAATCCCTTTATTAATGAAGATCAAAACCTTTAATTAACATAAAGAGTGTTTACAGACGGACAAACGGTTATTGTCAAATCCATATATTTGTCTAGAAAGTCAGATAAAAAGAATAAAGGCCAGAATAAATAACATCTGATTTGATTAATTAATTTTTCAATTGTAAATATTGTATCCTATTCATTATTTCAGACTAAATTGAAATGAGAAAACTTTTGTTAACTTATCTGTTAACTTGTCTTGTTAACTGTTAACTGTTAACTTAACAAATCTAGTTTCTTTTATCCTTAATATTCGTTTTGGTATATATTTCTAATTTAGACTAGTAAACTAATACGCCAAGTGTTGGGCTTTAGAACTTTTAAAAGAAAGCTCGACTAACCAATTTATTATAGAGAATTATATATAAATCATAATAAAAGTACAAATTACTATATTTTTTAAAAACTAAGCAATACTTATTAATTTTATTAAATTTTATAATAATGATATTTACATTAGAAAACAAGAATGACACATTCATTTCTTATAGTTTTATCTAAAAAAATAAGTTTATTTTAAAAATACTTTAAAAATTTCCAAATTGACAAAATATAAAATACGTGAAAAGTTAAATTGTTCAGCTAGTGCGGACACCGTCAGAAACAGTCAAAAACTTACATAGTCAAATCCATAAGCTCGCTTTCTTTTCAAGAAAGTGAACTAAAAATAAGATTAATAGGTTAAAACTGGGCTGAAGATTATTCGGACTTGTGTCCGGCTGGGGTCTGAAAATTTTATTAATTAAAATTTACTAGCCTATTTTATAATCAGTAGATGTGCTGATAAATAATTACTAGAAATCATTATATAAAATCGGCTAATCGTAAGTATTAAGTATATAAAATCTATATTAAACTTATATAATACAATTTCTATTAGAAATTACAATAAAATTGATTAAAAGTATGTATTAACGAGACACTCTATAACAGCTTTATTAAGGACTTGCTCAAGAATTATCATCGAAATCTCATTATTTCATTCTTAAAAAAAGTCGCTTTTCTATTGTCGTATAAGATTCTGTCATAGTTATTTATAATGTTAGTGCTCACAATGTGGACTCGAGTGCCCATAGATTTTTTGGTCTAATTAATAGTGAAAAGTAAATTGAAAATATGCTTTAATATTAGTGAGCATTCATTTAAGAAATAACAAATGAACTCGAGCCCATGCGTAACACTAACGATTTAATACGCTTCTTTTATACAAAACAAATTACAGACAAAAGAAAAAACGAAAATATTTCATTAGGGTTTTCCTTCTCAATATTAAAAGAGTAATGGCTTCGTCACTGTTTCTTCATTTAAAAAGTTTAACGAAATACATTTAATCTTAATTCAATGCTTATTTGTTGCAATTTATTGGATTAGAAATTGGAAAAATTGAATAGATTTTTGCCAATGTCGGATCAAGTCATTATAATTTTATAATGATTTTTTCAATGAATAATATAAATGCACATTTACTCGCTCTGATATGACAGTCTCTGCTCTCTATGGTTCCGATAGTGTTTGACGCTAAACATCGAACTGAAACCGAGTGTATGTCTTGCCGGTAATTATTGGCCGAAAATGGCAAATACACTAATTGACTCGTTTGCCCATCTGTCCTAAATAGCGTTATGCCTTCCACTGTAAGTAATGGACTGCCATCCAGTTTTGTCCATTTAATGATCGGTTGAGGATTGCCTGCAAAAAAAATCAAAAACTATGCGAAACACTTAAATTTTGTTATAAAAACTTAACTTCTAGTGATTGCATTTATAGCATATTAGCGGTTCAGTGATTTAGAAATTTAATTTTATAAATCGTGCAAATGTTTTGTTGCGTCCGCTTCAATATATAACACATTCTTAATTATCATTCTCAACACTAAATAATTAATGTCTGTGTTATAAAAATATAATTAAAAAATGGTTTTGTCGTTGATGTTTGAAAATGAATTGATTTTTATTGTTTTATTATTCAATGATATTAAATATGCCCAATAATTGCCATAAAAGCTATTTTTCAAAGTACATGCACAGAAACAAGTTTTAATTTGACATAAATTAAATATATAATTAACTAGAGAAATACAGTTGACTTGTGTGAGCTCTGTATATCTTTGAACAAATAACCCAATAAATTACTCAAAACTTTCGACAAACATTTTCTTCATACAAACAAAGAAGAAAGAAGCTAACTGTAAGTATTGATCTTGGTTTGCATTTAGGAAACTTAAATGTAAGACAGTCAGGTTTTTCTGCTATTAAAGAGGAGAAAAACATCTGTTTGCCAGTTAAAAATCTATACTGCAATTGACAATCATTGTTCATATTCTGTATTTATGTAATAAAAAGAGACAAAAGTAAGAAAAACTGTAACATACCTTTCGCTTTGCACGTGATAACAGTTCCAGTATCGTTAAGGAATGAAACTGTGTTTTGAGGTTCGATTACAAACTGTGGACCACGTCTTTCATTCAAATTCAACGCTAAAGTGAAGAGAATAAAAAACTCTATCAATGCTTTACGAATTAGTTTATTATAACTACACTATTAAATAACAAAACATAAAAGGGAAGATCACAAGATATAATATACAGTTAATTTGTAACAATAAGATAGGGTGTCTATAAAAAAATTAAACAATAAAAATGTGAGAGCCTTTGGGAAAAACCAATTACTATGAGTTTGACAGCAAAAGAGAAAAAGAGTATACTTCAGGGCATTGAGTTCTAATAAAAATAGTGTTTGCCGTTTTGGTTTGTATAATAATTTAACACACGCTTTCAAAACATATTGTTAGACAAATAAGTGTTTCATTTTAGTTATAGAATATTAGGCTCTTAAACGACCATACACTGTACTTGGAAACATGAGAGAAAAACAATCTAAAGCTCGCGTTTTATTAAAAAGATATAAAAAGAAGCTAAAGAAAAAATGACCTTTACTTTTGAAATATCTCTTAAAATTAAATTTTATATAAAAACAAAGTTAAAACCTTATGGATAATTATATAGAAATAAAGGTGATCTTACCATTTAAGTAGAGAATGAAGACAACTATTATTAAATAACACTTAAAACTCATTTATCATCAATCAATCATTTGTTAGATAATTTATTTGTTAACATAATCCTTGACATTATAATTAATTAGTAATTATAATTATATTCCCATTAATAACGACATTACACATTGAAAAACAGTAAAAGTTTTCATTTTAATGTTGTTATACTGACGTCTATAAATTCATTTTAAATTCACAACACATAAAACAATATATTTTATAAATAAATATGGAATATAATTAAAGATAATGGTAAATTAGGATTCATTAGCCAATTAATTAATTGAAAACAATTTTCTTTAAATAATAGATCGCTGGACACATATCATGGTAGGTTTGAATATAATGTTCGTCTATTGAAAAAACACACGTTTTAGTAAATATCATAACTAATAAAAGAGCAGAAGTTTCATGGTATTCCTGATAATAAAATATTGTAAATATGTTTAACACTTTTCAAATCCCATTCACACGCATTTCAGTGAAAGTTTCTTTTTGAAGTAAAAGTTTTAGAATTGGCTGAAATTATGAAACAATGAACGTAGTGTTCTGTTTGAACGGCTCACACGAAAGAAGGAAATTGTGTTACTATTGCTCTTCCTATTGATCTCCAGCAGCTATATATAGCTGTAATGAGCGCGCAGTTGCGTAACTGATGGCGTTTAAACCGAGTTTTTTAAATGTTCTGCGCACAGAGATTATATGGTTTTATTCATTTTTAAATAAAGAATAAGGAGGTACTATATAAATGGGATAAATAAAATTATAGCTTAGTATTGCAATAATGGAAATAGTTTATTGTCAAGTTAAAGAAATTTTAAAAGACAAATAAATATTATTTCATGTTTAGAGTTATGATTTTAGATCCAGTTAACAATGCGTTATTGTGATAAAATGTTTGAAAAAAGCGCGAAAAAATTCGTATCAATTTATGAATTAAATTTATTTCGACAATATTTTGTCTAGGGATGTGAAAATCGTTAATTAAAGATTGAATAAAAGTGTTATAATTTCTATTAAAAACGAGTCTATTATAAACCGATTAAAACCGATGAAATTTAAGTACGCCATAAATGAATTAAACGATTTTACATTTTTAACAATAAATATCTTAATTGAATATTTCACTAAAGTGGAACTTAATTGTATATTCAGCATACAACTAATTATTATATTTGTATTATATTTAATAGTTGTTTAAATAATAAAAATAAAATGTAACTTAATAAAATTTTCATAAACAAATCGTCTGCGCTTATCAACTGTAAATTTAATGTTACCATAAAAACTAAAAGCAAAAACAGAAACAATAAAATTATTTTAGTTCACTTTGTTTAATTCTTTAAAAAAACAAAACATCATATTTTTCTGCTAACTACGCAAAACTTTACAGGGAGAGTGTAAATGTTTGACCCATAGTTAAGACACATTCACTACAGTATCTTTATAAACAATATTAATTTATTATTGTTAGTATGCTAATACAATTGTAATGATCAAGGCTCGGAAAATTCGGTTTTAACCGAGAAAGTTTTATAAGTTTAAAAACTTCGGTTCGACTAGTTTTATTCATTAATTAAGTCAATATAATGATTTAAAGCGAATAATTTTTCAACCGAAAAACACTGAATCACTATTTTCAATGTAAATAATTCATTTTTAAGACTGTAATATTACATTTTATTAAAATTAACTAATATATAGGTCTATATACTTTATCATAACTATATATAAATGGGAAAAGCAATAAATGTTATATTTATTTTGTGAAAATAACGCATAAACACATTAATTAAAATTTTTTATTTGTTTAAGAATAAAAATGTTAGGCAACAATAAATAGTAATATAATCAAAGTGAATGCACTAATAATGTTCATTCTTGTTTTCAAATAATTCTTTGATTAACGATTTATATTTACCAATGACTTCATTTACATCTACATATTTATTTATACAGTAAGTTGTTTTATGTATAGTCTAATTAAAAATAAAAAATGATTTTTATGTTTATCAACAGTAAAAATGAAAAATTTTCATTTAATTTTATTTTATGTCGTTTTTAATGAAAATATCATTAATATCATGTTTAATGTTTATGCTGACAATAAAAATTATTTATATAACGATTCATTGAAGAAAAACGATTGTTAATTGTCATTTAAAAATATATGTCGTTTTCTGCTCAAATGGTAAAATCGATTTTATTTCTATATACTTAAAAAAATTCTTAAATACAATTTGAATTTGCGAGCTATTTCGAAGTAACTGTCAGTTTTGTTTGGCTTCTTTTTTATATGTTTTATTAAATTCTTGTTATAGATTTTTTAATCTCATCTTTCAATATGTATGCTCGTGTATGAGCATAATATTCTATAACTAAATATGAAACATATATTTGTTTAGCAATACGCTTCAAAGCGTGTGTTAAATTATTATACAAACGCAAATAAACATTTTATTCGAACTCAATGCCCTGAAGAATACTTTTCCTCTTTTGCTGTTAAACTTATAGCAAATGTTTTTTCCCAAATGCACTGATAGTTTTATTGTTTGTTTTCGTTTTCAGTTAACAATATGTATTGTCGCAAATTATAGTATTCTTACGCTGTATATTTCATTTTGTGATGATCTGCTCGTTTTTTTTTGTTAATGTTATTTGATAGTGTAGTCATAATGAGCTAAAGCGATGATAGCATTTTTTTAATCTCTGCATTTTAGCATTGAATTTGGTTGAACGACGTGGTGTAAAGTTTTTAATAGAACCCTAAAATACAGTGCCATTCATAATCGTTACTGGAACTGTTATCACGTGAAAAGTTATGTCACCGTTTTTCCTTATTTTATGCTCTCTCGTATTATTTCTGAGAATATGGTAAAATTATTATATGCTTGTTAATTGCAATTAGAATTTAGAATTGCAATCTTTAATTAGAAAACAGATTTTCTAAACATTTTAATAGCAAAACCCAAACAACTAATCTTATGTACACCACCATCGATACGTTGTTATCTTCATCCTTCTTCCCCCTTTTTTTGAGTAAATTTTTATATAAATTTAAACATATACTGAGTTCACATAAGTAATGTGAATTTTTCTAATTAATTAAGTGTCGAATTAATTCTTTTTTAATGCATATACTTTGAAAATAACTATTAAAGCAATTACTGTAGAAATTAAATATGAAACAATAAAACTTCATATTATTTTTAAACAACAAAACGATTAAAATGTATTAGGAATAATAATTAAGAATGCCTTATTAATTAAAGTTGACACAACAAAAAATTAGCACGATTAACAAAATTAAATTTTTAAATCTCTGAACCGCTAAATGCAATCTCTATAAATGCAATCATTAGAAGTTAAGTTTTCATAACAAAATTTAAGTGTTTCGCATTGTTTTTGATTTTTTGCAAGTAATCCTCAATCCACCAATAAATGGACAATACTTGACTGCAGTCCATTACTTACAGTGGAAGGCATAACGCTATTCAGAACTGATGTGCAAACGAGTCAATTAGTGTATTTGCCATTTTCGGCCAATAATTACCGGCAAGACATACACTCGGTTTCAGTTCACTGTTTAGCGTCAAACTCTATCGGAACCATAGAGAGCAGAGACTGTCATATCCGAGCGAGTCACTAAGCACGCATTAATTGTTATATTTTGCTAATAAATTGGAATAAAATCTGAATAAAATTATTAGATTCTTAATAATACAAGAAAATAAGAGCATTTTCTTGTTTTAGAAAACTTACAGTATTTATATGATTTAGTTTACTTAATAACCCGTGAATTGTTAAAAATTAAAAGTATTTTATGGCCTCAAGCTTATTCGCTTTTACACAACTTTAACATTAGTGAGAAAAAAGATTGAAGGCTTTTCATTTTTCTTTTTCTTATTTCTGTAATTTGTTTTGTATGCATAAAGCCTAGTAGTTCTCTTAGAAGCGTAAATGAACAAAAAAGAGGGTAAATTAGTAAAAGTTAAAAGATTCGTGTTTAAAAGTGCTTTATTGCTGAATCAAAGTTAATTCCTGACGATATACAGAAATAAAGTGGATAATTGGGTGACTACAGCTGTAAACAATAGTTTTGCCCATTTTCACATAACTGGTTATGTTTATAGTAATTTGTTTTAATTAAACCAACTTATTTTTGTTGAATAAATTAGATTATAAATTATACTTAAATAGAATGGTTTTACTTTAAACCTAAATTGGTATGTATTAAAGTGCCATAAACTAAGGTTTATATTTTGACTTATATCTCATTTATTGTTTTCATGATCTTATTATTTGGTTTTTAAACTAAATCAAGAATGAACATTAGTAATGCGCTCACTTTGACTTATATTTTTAAAGTGAATAAATATGTACATCAGTCAAGTCAATAGTAAATATCAGCATTCATTTCATTTACACCAAAAAACTTATTTTATTGTTGCTTATCATTTTTGTAATTTTATTTTTAAATAATCAAAACTTTTAATTATTATTGTTTCGCTAAAAATTTTAAGTACATTGTTATAAATAGTACTTCAGTGAGTGTTTAGGTTATTTTTATTCATTCTTAGTTTAGCTGTCGACGAGTTAACATCAAAAATTGTGCTTATAGACACATGTAGGCGCGTGTTATAACGTGCTTTAGTTTAATTAATAAGAAGCGTGACAGCAAAATTTACTCATTTTTGCCTTGATATTAACCATTTGTGACCCGATTTTGTGTTAGTATTGACCAATTTTGCCACATTTTTAATCATTTTTGACTCAATTAGAGCCCTCTTTTTCCCCTATTAAACCAATTTTGACCCAATTTTGTTCATAAATGCCTGATTTTTGTGATCTAAAAAAGTCTACAGACAGACATGTCAAATCCAATAGCTGACTTTTACAAAGTCAGCTAAAAATCATATACAGTATATCAGAAGACGTTTTAGCTATTTTAGAAAAGATATTTCTTTTTTATCCTTACATTGAAATGCGAATCTTCGAAGTTGTTGTTTATACATATAAATAGCACTCAACAAAGAATGTCGACGATAAGCTGTGTTTTAGTTTTTTATTTTCTGTTATATCATAGTATTTATTTTTTATGCGCAATGTTTTATCCGCTATATATCTTTCATGCGCTACTGTTTTCTCACATCTCACAGATCGAAGATTTTGCTATCTCTCAAACTGGCCTAAAGCTCAGGTGCATGTAAAAAATCGATGATTAAATATACTAAGAAATATTCTCCTAAAAAGTTTTTGATCAAAAGCTTTTTCACTTTTCTTTTATTTGTATTTTATTCACTATTTAGCTTTAAAAAAACTAAAAAATCTATCATAAAAAGTTTTATGACGTAATTTTTAAAACTTTCTAAAATAAATTTTAAACTCAAAATATTTCAGTAACATTTTTGTCCGCTTAAATAAAAACGAGAGTAACATTTGAAATAACATTTTTGCGATCTTAGTTTAAATCACATTAAGATTATTAGTATCTATGAACCTTTTCTTCATTCTTGAGTTCCGATCTCGAGATTTCTATATGCAGACCTCGAAAAATATCAAAAATTTAATAAAATAATTTGACTAAATCATTCATGTTTTTATAATTACTTATTATGAATCTATTAAAACATTGTCAAGTTAGAGAATAGTTAAGAACCCGCTTCGCGGCAATAAAAACATTTTTATGCACATATAATATACTGCTCTTGTTATATATAATTTAATTGTTGCATTTCACACTTTTATTATTTCGTAATTCCGACCAATATTCTTGCTCGATAAATATTATAAAAACCGTTTTATATTATTCTTTTATTGTTAGGTAATATCACTTAGATAGCATATTTTACTACTACAGGTGACAGTAAAAGAGAGCAAAATATAAATCTCGTTATATTAGAGGGGCTTAATTGAGTTTATAGCTTTTAATAAATATAAACATCGTAAAGAAGTTAGTTAAGATCTATGGAATTGCGTTCCTCTTTGTAAAGTTTGTCCGATAATATCGATGACATACTCTCAAATTTGTCTAATGATTTAATCCTAGATTTAAAAGTTTAGCGGAAAAAGACAAAAATAGAGTTCGAGTTAACGAGTAAGTCCTAAACAAAAATCTGTTAAAATTTTTCTGCTAAATCAGTGAAATAAAATATTAAATATTTTTTATTTAAATGTAAACCTTTTATTTCTTCTTGGTCTGTTATAATCAAGTTTTTAATAATTGAAAAATTATTTTATTTTGTAATTTAACAAACTATTGCAATAATCTATAAATATTTTCTGTCTAGATTTTAGTCTATTTAGAGTAAAATATTTAAACAATTTAAATTATTTTAATAACATTATATTTAATATAATTATTAGAGAAGTGAAAATCGTTAGAAAAAAGGTGCAAAATCGTTTAATACTCGTTTGAAAAATTGCCCAAAAATCGTTTAAAAAATCGTTTGATATGTCAAAAATCGTTTATTTCTTTTAATTCGTTTACTTAAATTTTTTAAATTTGAGTCTTAATAGGGTTATTATATTGTTTTTAAATAGAAATCGTTGCTGTTTTGTTGAATCGTTAATTAATGATTTTCACTTGACTAATAATTATCGAGAGTTTTCTTCCTTATAAAAGTTTAAATCTTGTATTAAAAAATATTTATTAATGTTAATTTGTCTGTCTGTTTTTACACACCACCCTTTTATATATAATTTTAAGTTTCCGGCTTTTACTGCTTTAATCGAAGGATATTGTAAGATAATTTTTTAAGTATATTATAATTTCAAAAAATGAGTAAAGAAATGTCTAAAAAATTCGTATTTAATGTTTAGGAGTTTTTTAGCTCACTTTTTTTATAAAAAGGCGAGCTTATGCATTTGACCATGTCCGTCTGTCCGTCTGTATGTTCGCAGTCGCAGAAATTTTGAATTTTAAATTGACTTTTCCAATTGGCTTGCAACTATTATGTTGTTTACATAAGTAAGCATTAGATTATAAAGAAGTGAGCTCTCTATGA
This sequence comes from Phthiracarus laevigatus, assembly GCA_034700185.1. Classification (NCBI taxonomy): domain Eukaryota; kingdom Metazoa; phylum Arthropoda; class Arachnida; order Sarcoptiformes; family Phthiracaridae; genus Phthiracarus; species Phthiracarus laevigatus. The sequence continues at coordinate 13,980 of JAQIXJ010002955.1, forward strand.
ATATGTCGTTCTTGTTTTATTTTTAATTAGTAAAATACATATGAGAAGCTCGATGTGTTTTTCAAGAATAATTTAAATAAAAACAAGAACGAACATTGAAAGAGCGCTCACTTTACTATACGATTAATATAAAACTTAAACATGCATGATATTTGAATGACGTTTTTAAATGTACAGTACTATCATAATTTAATATGCACCTTTAGAAACTT
>JAQIXJ010002956.1:0-14187 GCA_034700185.1 Phthiracarus laevigatus
TTGTTAATTTATTTCTGTCTAAAACTCGTTTTCATTGACTTCTAATAATAGGGTAAATTAAACATATCTTACTATTTATACCAAAATATTTTCACCTGATAATCATCTTTCAAGAATTTAACTCTTTATTTGATTCAACTAGAAATGATAAAATCATAATAATCTTGACTTTAAAGCAAAATATTTACTACAAATTAAATACTTTAAATAGATATAATAATCTTTAGATTAGTTTACATCGAAATTGTTATTGAAAATAAACCATTTATTTAACCAAAGTTTAAAGTAATGATAAACTTAAATACACTATTTTTAGTAAAAGTTTAAACATTTAATTTTATTATATAATTTTATCTTATTTTATAAGTTCAACCTGATTTTTGAACCTTTTACTTAAATTTTTGACTATTCGAGGCTGAATGAAATACCACCCAAATGCCACTCAAATTTTAACCTGAATTTTGTTCAATTTCTCTAATTTAGACAATTTTGGCCAGACATTTGCCTAGTTATAGCACAAAAGTTCGTTTTTTTGCTGCAAATAGCGTCAGAATAGATGAAAACTTAAATTGAATTTTTCCTATATTTGCCAGATTTTTGACCATGTTTGCCTAACTTCGCCCCATTTTTATCAAATTTCTCTCTATTTTGACTTGAAAATTGTAACCATTTTGGATCCTTTCAAGTCCTAATTTGATCATATTTATGGTCTGTTTGAATAATCTATTGTCCAATTTAACCAGAAATTCCCTTAAATAACAAGTAATCTAATGAAATCCATTTATTAACAAAAAGAACAAAATCTCTTATTAATAAGACGGTGTGTGTGTGCCAAGCAACGGGATGTATCCTAGTATCGAACTAACAGACGGACAGACGGAAATACCAAAATCCATTTAAATGTGAATTCTTCAGTGAGATAAAAAATGTTTACGATAGCAGCTTCTATAATTGTTGTGTTCGAAGGAAGAATTTTATAAGCGATTAAAGTAAGACGAGTCTTTATTATGCCTAAAGATATACCTAAACCGTTTCGCCGAATGAAAGGAGAAAAATATATACAAATTTTTAAGTATAACGTTTATTTCATAGATAATTGTTTCATTTTTAATTACAAGATTTTATATAATAGAACTAATTCAAAGCCAAATGATTTTGACCAAAAGACGCCAGAAATTATTTCAATTTCTTTTTTGAAATTCTAAAACCAAAATAAACTCAAAAATCAAATTCAAAAAACTGAATCTTAATAAGTATTATCATTATTATTTAACTAAATAAAATGGTTTTTAATACATTAATATATTGAAAGACTTTGATTCTTTGATCTTTTATAAATTTTAGAGCAATATGCAAATATTGGATTGCTATTTAGAACACCGTCCCTATTGTTGACTTGTAAATTGTAGTTCAATAATCTTTAATCCATAAAACAGTTAAATTTATTTATTTTAAAGTTATGTCAAAAAACTCAGGATTAAATTTTTAATTTTCACACTTATTAGTTAATAAATGAGAATAATTGATATTACACGCGAATTAAGTTATAAAATATTCAATAAAAATATTGTTATGCATGCACTAAACTTATTTGCTTTCATTAAACCATTATTATTTCAAACTATTTGCAACAAAAATTTAAATAATACACTAATAAACGTTAGGGTTTAATACTATTGACGGTTAGATTAAATAAATTTGTATCGTTAAATCTGTTAATTAATCTGATTGTTTCAATTAAATATATAAGCTATATGTATCACATTATCGCCTGTTTGAACAATAATATTAAACGTTATAGTAAACGGTTTGCGTAAATAAATTTGACCATGTAATTTGTATAAATATATCCATTAAAGTCGTTTCAGTTTATTTTTAAAATATAAGCCATTTATCATAATAAAATGACTGAAAAACATCAAATAATATTTCGTAAATATTAATATTATAATATCTGATATGTTTTAAGCTAATTAACATTAATTTACAGTCATTTTCCAATTGATATGGCATATAAACGGTGACACTATTTGTAATGAATTATTACATAATAACCATTCAATCGATTTCGCTTACACTGAGTATTATGGTGTACATCCTTATGATCACATTAATAACAGTTATATGCAACACACCATTGTTATTAATAATAAAATGTGGTTTATAAGTGTAAGCGGATATAGAAGTAGTCTCGAAGGTAAAAATGGCTCTTTAAATAATGAAGCGATTGGTTATGAATTTTATTATTCGCAACAAATTAAAGAAAATAATAAGATTGCAGTAAGACTGGTAGATGTTAACAGTAACAATATTGTGGAGAATAACGTACTAATATTCTCTAACGTAAGAATAGACTTTTTAATAGGCAAACAATTAAGATATGTTAAAATAATTTGTATCTAATACTTTTCTTCTTTAAGGGAAGATTATTTAATATTAAAGTTTCGACATTAAAAAATAGCTTTGAATTTAATTCAACTGAATTTAAATTTGGTGAAAATCTGTTGGCATTTATTCCTGATTCGTTTAGACATGATTTGGACAAACAAATGTTGTTTATAGTCATCGAACAAATCTCAAACCAATTTTCATTTTTTAAAAGGATATATAATATTTTTAAAGTTATTACTTTATCTGATGATAATGCAAATATTAGATTAGAAAAGTCATATGATGTGCCAAAATTTTTAGAACAACTTCCAGGTAATTATTACATTAATGGCATTTTGAATACTTTTCACTATCAATGCAAAAACTACAATTGGTGTACGAATTCTGCCATTTTATTATTGACTGTTAATGGTATTCCAAAATATTTCACATCTGAAGATTCTTTATCAGAAGAGGTATTATATTAAGAATTTATTTAACATTTTTAAATTCCACTTAATTTAAAGTGAACTACACATTACATCTCTCTTTGGATTATTAAGATTTCCTAATAAATAATAATTTGATAGTTTTTATAATAATTTGAATAAATGAAATTAATTTCAAGTGTCAAGAAAATAAACTTCGGACTTATCTCAGCTGTGATTGGATGCCAATCAGATCTCAATTTCCAATCATTACGACACCATTTAACATAACTACTACAAAGAAAACTAAAAGAAAAACAAATATTTATTGGATAATTACTTTCTTATTTATTATTATATTCGCCGCAATTATTGCGATTATTATTTGTTATCAAATGAAATTCAAACAAAAATTAGGTTAAATACTATAATAAATTGCACTATCATTTATGACAAAAATTACTTTATTTTAGCTAAAACTAAAAATCAAACTAAAACTGGTTTAACGTCAACAACCGACGATACGACAGATATCGAAACTGTTGATTCAGACACTGGAATCAAAATTCATAATTAACACAACGTTTGATTCACTATTGTATTTCATTTTAACAAAATTTTACTTAATTATTAATAAACATTGTTATCTTATTATGACTACAATACATTTTCTATATCTTTTAATTTATGGTAAAATAAGTAAATCTTACAATTTTCAACATATTTTTTAAGTACCGTATAATCTTCATTATTGCTTCTTTATTTGAATATATTAGTGATGTTAGAATCATTATTATATAGACATTTAAAGAACAATATTGGTTTAATATAAGATTTCCTTCACTTACGTTTATGGTAAACTACCCGTTGTGTGCCATTCTTTTTGCGCCGACGTCGAGATCAGTCGACGTATTAGAAATTGTATCGGAAATTTATATGTGATTTGATATAAAACTAAAATGGGAACTCTAAAGATAATGCCATTTATACGTTGTTTTTTGACATATCACGCTTAGTTACAACAATTGTAATATATATCACAGAATCCCAGTTTGAAAAATAATATTAAACGTTTGAGTTTAGTACTAAAGACGGATTGATTAAATAAATTTATTCATATATTTTGTATAAAAATATCTGGGTGTGTTGTGCTTTATACTGCACCATTGTTGTAAAAATGTTTATTAAATGCTTTTAGACTATTATTGTAACTAACTAACATTATCAGGAACAATTATTTAAAATTAAATTGGTGTAATATTTTGGCTATATGTTTTTAATTTAGAAGCTACTGCTCGTCAAAAGAGATTCTTGATTTATAGGTTTCTTAAATTTCTAAATCACCCACGGTTATTCCACTGAGAATATGTTGTTCAATCATATTATAATTTTTTAATTGAATTGTACATTCACCTCCTTCTATGCACGTTTCAACAGGCTTAACATTAAGCTCTTTGTTCTCGAAAATCTTTTGATTTGTTGGTACATGCCCTAAAACCCGCAATGTTTTTATCCCGCCTATGAATACTTTAACATTATATGACTCCCCAGGCATGAGTCATAAACTTACAGATAAGCAAAAATTTAGGACTACACCCAACATCACTGCTCACTCTCTGCTATTAAGTTTTTCATATAGGCTAAAAAATTTACTCTCACTGTTCTATTTTAAAAATCTATTCGTGCACCTGTTTCAGAATTAAAGTTATTACCAAGAAAAACCTTGTATCGGAATTCCTTAATGAATATAAAATTTGCTGTTTTATGTTCTATTTTTATTGGCTGAATTAACAAAAACTAGCGCTAGAGTTAAGGCCGTCAGATATAATGTTAGAACCATCAACTGATTTTAAGTAGTTTATTGGATGATCAAGAATATAACAACCGAACAAATTTGCCAAGTCTTAATCGATTATGCTACCTTGCGAATCTGTTTCAAGTGATGCAGGTACTTTGATCTATTAAGTTTAAAACTTAAGGCTATAAAGCTGCTGTTGTATTAGATATATAATTTTCTTTACTTCTGATTGTTACTCTTTTGATTTTAAGAAGAGCCTATAAAGATAATGAGGATGAGGACATTATAATAGAAATTGTTGTTTATTTATTAATAGTTTTTGTCTTGCTTGTTACCGTTACTCTACAAATTGACTATATCAGGTATTTTAAACATTATATTATATAACGAACTTGAAGGATTTAACCCTGTGAAACATTTAATATTTTTCATGGTTCAAACTTATTGACTAAATACAGTGTTGTTTAGATTAACAAACGTTTTAAATGTATTACACTTAAAAATTTATGGAATCTTTATTAAACCATTATGACTTATATAATAGATTACCTTAATTAGTCTAGGATATACTCCTTATAGACTTAATCATATAAACGATACCATGTTAATTTATTGTATAAAATAAGAGAATCGCATGCATTGACAAAAATTTTAGCCTCTAATTTATTTTTCTCATTTTGTGGTTCTAATTCTAAGTTAAATGCATTATCAAATATTTCTATCATGGATGTATCTATGTCTATAACGTCAGAAAAATCGCAGTGTATCTAAAAATTCTAAAAGTTATGACTCAATATCATTAATTAGGACACGATGTTAATGACTTTAATATTTTTTTTATTGATCAGTATAAAGACTTTTAAAAAAATTTTGTTTATAAATCATTGAATTTCATGTCATTTGAGAAGCATTTGTTAGGTCATGAAAAGTCATAATTGATTCTTTGGGTTATGTTTTGAATAGAAATATATTACTTATAAAGTTTCACAACATTCCCTTAATTTGAAAGTACAGCCATTGTTTTAAAATAAATAAACGTTTAAATTATGCCTAAAACTGATAAAAAATTAACATTAAAACTTAAACAATATGTGAGTGAATTTGAAAATGTTTTGTCTACTGATGGTAAAATACTTTTATGCCAACCATGTAATCAAGAAATCGAAAATGTAGAAAAAAATTCGGAATACAACAACATTTTGCTACAAACAAACATCAAGAAGCGTTAAAACGGAAGAATAAACCACAAGAGTTTATAAGTTCTCTAATTGGCAAGAAATCTAATTATAATTTTGATTTCTGTGAAGCTCTAGTGGCAGCAGAAATTCCTTTTGAAAAACAAAGGAATCCAACTTTTAACAAGTTTTTAGAAACGTATACAAAACTTAAAACGCCTGATTCTACAATTTTAAGAAAAAATTATATTTCAGATGTTTCCGCAAATGTAAGTCAATAAAAAATATGGCTATTAATTTTAATTTAACATTATAGTAAAGGTTGAACAGAGAATTAAAAATGAGTTGAGCGATAAACATATTTGGCTGTCAATCGATGAGACTACTGATATAAAAAGGAGATTTGTAGTAAACATAATACCTGGACCGTTGGACACAACCGATCAAAATAAACGATTTTAATTAAAAGCTGGATTCGTTACAAAATCTGATTCAACACAAATGTTTCAATTAATCAATAATGCGCTTGCGGAATTATGGGACAACAAAATTAAATATGAAAACGTTTTACTTTTAGTAACGGATGGTGCAGCATATACGCTTAAACTCGGGCGATTAATGAAAGAGGTTTTCGAGAAACTTATTCATATCACATGCTTAGCACATCCATTACACAATGTTTCAGAGGCTATTAGGGGATCATATCCGCTTGTGGACAAACTTATTACGTCAGGCAAACCAATGTTTGTTAAATGTCGATCAAGGGTTGTAATATTTAATCAAGAAGCACCAAATTTAATTTTACCACCAAAACCTGTTCTAACCCGTAGGGGAACTTGGTTATCGGCTGCAATTTATTATTCTGAGAATTTAGAAACTATTAGTGAAGTATTTAAAAAGTTTGATCCGAAAGAAGCAAGTTTAATCAAAGAAGACAATAATTGTTTAAAGCAACAACAATGAACTCCAAAGTCAACTTTCTTATAATAATGCGAATTTTCTTGACATCATTAAAGTGATTAAAATATTGGAAACAAGAGATCTTTTGATTTACGAAAGTATTTCTCACATTGAAAAAATTTATCATAACTTCAGCAAACTAGATGGTGTTTCTTGAAGCGTTGCATTTAAAAAATTGAAAGATAGTTTAACTAAAAATCCAGGCTTTTCACAAATGAAATTTATTTGTGATGTTTTGTCTGGTAATGAAAATCTTGAAAACCCCACAAAACATCAACCAAATGAAATTGCACTTTTTAAGTTTGCTCCCGCAACAAGTTGTGACGTCGAAAGAAGTTTTTTCGATTATAAAAAACTTTTTAGAGGTGATCGATGTAATTTAAACGATAATAATTTAATAGATTTGTTTGTTACTAATGTTAATTTGAATTTATTCGAAGCACTTTAATCGTTTCTTAGAAAATAAAGTCATTTTTATTGGTCGTATTTTCCCATTTCTAATCATTTTTAGAAGCCTTAAAATCAATAAATATTGTCAAAAACGTCGCGTTTTTAATCATTAATATCAACATTCGAGACATCATCTAATCTGGGTCTGAAATATAGTTTTCAAAATTTACCCAGCGGAACGCCCGACGAGATGCTATTATAATTAGGTGGTTCTAACATATAACCACAGCTATGTATCGCGCAAGCAGATATTGTTTTGTTTCAATGTTTACAAGTTTAATTTAAAACTTAAGTCAACTATTAATAAAAATGTAATTTCTTCCCTTTTTGTGTTCTTCTTATAGAAGATGTTTTATTGTCGATAAGCTTTGATTCTCTATAAAGTTGTTTATCAGATTAATGAAGATGTCGGGCTTATGCCATTCCTTCGATGAGATCGAAAAGCTTCACAAAATTTGTGTTAAACTCGACACGTCATGGCCTTCGTACAGTAAAAGAAACGGAAGAAGTAGGTTCATATCGCTGGCTATAAATGTATAAAAATCATGGTAGTCGTGAATCTTTTCAAAAAAAGTTTTAAAACACTGGTTTAATATGCAGTATCAAAGTGAAAACTATTATTTTTTACGTTTGGTTCAATAACCTAATTTTTAAACATAAAAAAATCAGAAAAGTAGTGTTTCATTTTTTATGGTTTTAAAAAATTATTTTAAACAGTTATTTTAAACAATTCAATTTGTAGTTTCAAAACACTCCAGGAAATGGTTTTAAAATTTCCATTATTCTTTTGAAATGTTCAACTTCTATCGGGCAAGTACTTTCAAAATAATAGTGGACAGTATTGCTTCTGCAATTAAATACATTTTTATCTTGATGATTTGTTTTATATAAGGAAATGTACCCACGATTAAGTCTAAGCAATAGTAAAGACGCTTTATAAAAGTCTTTATAAGTTAAGAAACAAATCGCTCAGGTAATAGAGCTCATAATTTTTTAGCTCACTTTTTTGAAAAAAGGCGAGCTTATGCTTTTGACACTGTCCGTCCGTCCGTCTGTGTGTCTGCACTAGCTTGACCACTGAAATTCGCACGTATTTTATTTTGAGTATTTAAATTCAATTTTAACATTGTGTAACTATAAGAAAGTGAGCTCTCTATGAATGTGTCGTTCTTGTTTTTGTTTATTATCAATGGTTAAATTATTATCTTTTGGCTTATATTTAAGCTCTTTTCTGCATCAAGAAAAAAGCTTTTATAGTAGTTTTATTCAAAATTTGTATTCAGAAGAAGAAAGCAAACTGCAACTGTCTAGGATCTCTTTAGAAATTTTTTCTTGAACAATCTCGTTATAATTAATTCGACGTTCTGCATCTCTTTCAAGTTGTTTAGCCAATAGTTCATAATCTAAATCAGGATTTGCTTGTTCGTCAGATTTGTTAATTTCTCTTGTTAATGAATATAAGTTAGAGTTCAATCAAAAGAAGCGTTATTACTTAGTCTTGTTTGTATTTTTTTCCTGAAGTTTTTGAGTCTGAGTTTCACTGGTTTTATCACTGATAATATACTATAAATTTGTTTTGTAAATTAATGTTCTTTTATTAGCTCTTAGAGAAAATGCTGGATTGTAATTCCTCTCGAAGTATTGAATTTTCATTTTCAAGTTTATTGTTAAGCTTTTTAAACATACTGCATTTCACAAATAGTTTAGTTTTTAACTCTTGGGGTTTCGACATTATAAAATGATTTAATTTTGTAATAATCTCGATTTATTAATAATAGTTCATAGAAAACACAAAAGCAGCTCGTATAAAAAACTCGTACTTATCTCAAGATGGCTTACCTTTGAAGGCGAAGTTGGGATTTTTCTCTTTATCTCACTTCTGACACCAAATTGTCAGCCTCAGCGAAGACTCTGCCAGCCACTTATTGTTTATGATCCAATAATTGCTCGGTGTTCTAACATGTCTACAATATTTTTGAATCATCATTAGGATATATGGTAATATGATTTACGTAAACAATAATTACGTATTAATGTGTAGAATTAGAAATTTAAACATATACGATTAAAACCCCATTAAACTATATTTAAATAATAAATATACATAAATTTTAATACATTAGAAATAAGTGATATAATAATGGGTAGTTTTTTAAATTCATTATTACTAATATAGATATGTTAAATGATTTTAATTTAACAAACAGCGAGCTATTATACTATAATAAATTTATTATTTCAATAGCAAATACTTTTTATATTTATTTTAAATCGTTAAATAATAGTTTATTTCGTTTTCATGTTAACCCATTTAACAAAACATTCATTTGACTTAACATTTAAGCCATAGATAGCGTCTGTAATCCTTGCAAGCATTGAAATGTTATACGTATACCACGCCCACTGTACGTCACTTGCTTAACATTTATGAGGAATAGAGAGGAACAGACACACGATCTATGATTGATATGTTGTACGTATACCACGCCCACTATTCCTCTCTGCTTAACATTGCTGCGGAATAGCCGCGAGAAGCCTTATATGATGGCTATCATTTTTATTGACAATAAAATTAAAAGAATTCATTGGTTAACAAGAATTAATTTTTTAAAATAGAGAAACAACACAAAACATTTTTAATGGTTAAAATAAAGAAAATTATCCCAGAAAATAGAAAAATGATTTTTTCTTTTCAAAGATAATGGAAATTCCATAAGATTGACAAAGTTTAATAATAATTGTATCAAAAAATTACAGTGACTATAACATAAAATAAATCTTCATTTATAATGCAAACATGTAATAATTAATTTTAAAATTTTATATATTTTATAAATTGTTTTAAAGTATAAAAGTATTTAACATTTATTACAGTAAATCAAATTAAAATTTAAATAATTACTACTCTAATATGTAATATATACTGTATCACTTTATATAAAAAACATTATTTGTCTGTCTGTTTGTCATTGATATCCTTTATAGGCGCCTCCCCTGGGGGTCCAACCCCCTCGACAACTATATCAATGGATTCAGCTCGAAGAGAGCAGTGCACATCCGGAGGATTCAAGGTGGTCGGAACCCTCCTGAAAAAATGGGGGTGGAAAAACTGATTCAATAGCACTATATTCGACCCTCCCGAATGTCCACCCTCACGACACCTATATCAATGGATTTAGATCGAAAAATGACGTCATATAGGGGGGTCTCGAGGTGGTCAGCCCCCCTCATTCAGGAGGGGTCGAAAAAAATGTTAAAAATACCTTTAAACACCTATATCATTCGACTCTACTGAATAAGCTGAGTAAAATGAGGGGTCACTCGAGGGGGGGAGCACACATGGGCGGGGGCAACCCGACATGGAAAGGGGGAGCCCGACATTGTGGTTGGGAGACCGACATTGAAGGGGGAGACCGGCATGGGCGGATGAGACTGACATGGGCGGATGAGACCGACATGTGCATGTTGAGTCCATTACAAAAAAGTTAGCAATATTCGCCCACCGAAGGTGGGCTTTTTCTAGTACTTTATAATGCAAAACAAGAATGAACATTAGTATTGCGCTCACTTTGACTTTAAATCTTGTGTTTGATTACATTATTAACAACGACAGATAACTATAGATAACAACGGATAAGGACAGATAGCGACAGATAACGACAGATAACGACAGATAGCGACAGATAACGACAGATAGAGACAGATAGCGACAGATAGCGACAGATAACTACTAATAGTGATAGATAACAATAGGTAAAGACAGATAACGACAGATAAGAGCAGATAACGACAGATAACGAGAGTAAAGAAAAAAATCACTTAATTAACATAAGAAAAAGTTAAAATCCCATTATTAGAGTAAGAAATAGGTAAAATCCCTTTATAAGAGTAAGAAATAGGTAAAATCCCTTTATTAGAATTAGAAAATGGTGTAATCCCTTTATTAGAGTAAAGATTAAATTCCCTTAATTAACATAAGAGTGTCTACAGACAGACAGACAGACAGAGTGACAGACATGTCAAATCCAATAGCTGACTTTTTCAAAGTGAGCTAAAAATTTAGAAAAATATTAAAGAGATAGTATTAACTTTCATAGGGAAGCTGTCCCATTTTTCGATTTGATTGAGAATTTTTTCTAAAATAGAGAAAGTTTTTCTAAGCATTTTGTGACCTTTGATCACAAATAATGAATTATTGAGTGAATGAGTGAACACTTACTTTGAATGAAAAACTAATTTTATTGATTAAAAATTAAACATTGAATAAAGGATACTCATCGAATGATGAGTTACAAAACGGTTGAGTTTGAAAACGAAATTTTGATTTGCAATTGAAAAGGTTTTCAAAGCGAGAGGGAGAGTTTAGGAAAGCGTTTGCCCTTTTATAGGGACCAAAATAATGGGTCATGTGATGTGATGGCCTCAAAAGACAAAAATAAAAGGAGGCGTCACCTGGGGTAAAGTTCCCCCACCAGAAAGGTCATCACTACTTTTGTTGTTTTGACCGTTGCTGTTAATGGTGTCATTGGAGAGCAGTGAGAAAGTGTTGTTCGAGTGATTGGGTTCATCTGAGAATGGTGTGAAAGATTTGTTCGCTGCGTTAGTAGCGAACATGATGTTATGGGACTCGATTCGATCATCCCTTTCTGTACGCCAAACGTATGGTGCAAGAGCGCTGAATGCGATGTGAATGTTCGGATCACTGAATTGTCGTTGAGATCGATTTGTTGCAAACGGAAAGTTTCGTTTCCCATCTTGTCGATAATAAGGCATGGTGCCCATCATTTCGGGTTGAGTTTGTTACCAAGTTCTTGGTAATGTGGCAATCGGTACATGACGGCATCACCAACTTGAAAGTGAGATGATTCGGAATTTAAATGTTGTTTGTCTTGACTGACACGTTGTTGTTCAAGTGATCGCTTACAAGCCTGTTGTCTCGCCTCTTCAACTGGAACTGTGTTGATGTTTTGACTGGTAATGCCGAACTTAATGAACTCAGGTGGGAATCCAGTAACATCATGGATCTGTTCATTGAGGTTTTTGACAACCGACCGAAGCAGTGAAGACAACTTCGCTTTGGGTTGATCGATGAGTGCGAGTCTGAGTCCAGCGATGATTGACTTGTTTGTTCGTTCGCACACCATTTGCTTGACTACGGTATGGTGGAGTGAGTAGATGCTTGACATGATCACCAGCGAGGAAATTTTTGAAATGTTTTGACACAAAGTTGGTGCTATTGTCAGTGAGCAATGCTTTTGGTGCACCAACGTCTTCGAATATGTTTCGAAGCACACCAATCGTTGCTTCTGCTGTGATTCGTTTGACTTTGCCCTCACATGTCTTGAATGCAAATCGACATTTGTTATAATGTATTTGGCAGAAGTCTGATTTGCTGCTGAGCCCATGACAATACAATATGCTGCCCAGATTTCAAGTGGTTTGTCAGGTGTTGGTATCGGATGAATCGGTCTTTCAAGTGAAACGTTCGGTTGCTTTGCGACTTGACAAGCATGGCAACTTCCGATGTGTGTTGCGATTTGTTGATCGAGATTGGGAAACCAAAGGTGTGTACGGATTGCTCGAGCTGTCTTCTCGATTCCTTGGTGACCAATGTCGTCGTGAAATTGTTTAATGATGTTTGTGATTTCAGTTGGTGGTACCACTAGCTTGTCTTTGCCACGAACTCTGATCCAAGTAAGGCCGTGAATGATTAATGGTTTTATAGACCGTATGCGATGATCTCATCCTGTTTGTTGAGGAACTCATGTGGTTTGAAGTGATGAACGGCGTGTCGTGAGAGAGCATCAGCGACTTTGTTTGACTTTCCGGGTCGGTGAGTGATTTTGAAATCGAAACAACTAAGTCGAACCGAGCAACGGAACAATCGTGAATTCGGATTCTTGATGTTGAAAAGCCATTGAAGACTTGAGCAGTCACTGATGACTTCGAATGTAACGCCCTCTAGATATGGGCGAAAGTGTTCGACTGCTTTGACGACAGCCAGACATTCCCATTCTGGCGCCGAGTATCATGCTTCATGTTCGTTGAGTCTGCATGACCAGTTTTTGATGAATATCTACTCTTTAAAATATATTTTTTTTAAATTTTTGAAACCAAAAATAAACCCAAAATATTTTTCAAAAAAATAATAAAAAATATTTGCTAAAACATCATTTTTATATCTAAATTTTAACGATACAACAGTTATGATATCTTGAGCTATTTAGAAGAAATTTATTATTTAAATTAAAACGTTTTTTAATTTTTGATTGCTCCGTTAGACTTTTCAAATTTTCTTTTCAGCTAAAATGCTTAGAAAAACTTTCTCTATTTTAGAAAAAATTCTCAATCAAATAAAAAAATGGGGCCTTTTCCCTATGGAAGTTAATACTATCTCTTTAATATTTCATTTTTCAAATAATTTTCTCAAAATTTTGTTTAGTTTATCAAAAAAGTTTATCAAATAATCAAAGAATTTTCAAATATTTTTCTTTAAAAAATAACTCTGCGTTTATTGTAATCCCATATGTTCTAAGTTGGCTCTATGAAAAAGTTACCTTTTGAGCCTTTCAATAGTTTGTAATTAGTTTATTATTTTTACTTTTTTTATCTTGAACTGCCCCTTCACTTATTAAATCTTGATAGGTTGCATGGATGAATCTGGAAATCAAATTATTTCCAGAGGCTTCTGTTTGAACTTGAACCTGAACCTCTATGAATTTCTGTGGCATATCTGCTATTGGCGTTAAGATCGTATAGAACTCGGATTTCTTTGGCATAAGCCGTTTTATATATTAGGTAATAATTTAAATTTTCTATAAAAATTATATAAATAATGGAATCTGGAGAACAGAGAAGCGGCGACTTTTACTAACTAATAAGATTACACTTCAAAGTCAAATATAATGACCTAAAAGAAATACAATATTTAGTATTATAAGTTTATTGTTTATTATAATACAATTGATTATTTAGATAAAATTGTTTTTAAATTTTTTATAGTTTT
>JAQIXJ010002957.1:0-14186 GCA_034700185.1 Phthiracarus laevigatus
AATATATACATAGATAATGTGTTGGACATTGCACTTGATCAGGTGCAATACCTTGGACAGGAGCGTGAAAATCTGATGCACAATTTGGATTATGTTTCTCAAGAAATTGACGACATAATGGAAGAACTCGAGATTATTTTTGATCGAATTGGTCAGTTAAGAGCTAATTTGGCGAACGACTAGATCCACGCACATCTTGGAACTTATACTAATCAAAAACAATGTTTTACTTACTAAATTACGAATGCCATAATATCCTCAATTTAATACAATTTTGTTAACCCCCAAGCTTATGAATTTATTATATATATAAATGAATAAATCAAGAAATCGCTACTCTTAGATATAAGCTTTTATAACGACATTATTTTTATTTTTTTCATTATTGTTTAAATCCTTTTTCATATATATATATATTTAAACATTTTTATTGTTTGGTAAATTCTCTCATTTACAAAGGGGAGATTTGTAGTAGAAGTTCACTATTTATGAAAACTTATATATGTATTAACAGTGACCTTATTTTTATAATCATTATTATATCTGTCACTGTCAATATCACTTAAATATTCTTCTCTTAATTAAAATAAACATTAAACGTATTACAGTATTTCCTTTAAATATTTATAATTTTTCTATGTTAAATATAGAAAAAATAATTTATCATAACCGTAAAGTGATTATGAAACAAATATTATATCAAAATTAGCTAAAAAGGATTCCAACGATTTTCTATGTGAACTTTGCATAAAAGTTTATGTTTAAATTTAATAAAATATTCAATTTAAAATCATTCATAATATCCTTAAAAACAAATAAAATGAAACTTTAGATAAAAACTTTGTATATGTTTTAACTGTAATATTATTTTATAATTTGAATAATTATTCATTCTTTATCTAATTCCTTTAATATTTTGGAACTAAGATTAGCAAAAGTTTTCTAATGAGCTTTACTTTGTTTAAACTAATTAAAATTTATAATTAAGATTTTAATTTAGAATTAGATTTTACATATTTTAGTCAGAATTAGTCTTATGTTATTGTCGAGCTTCTTTTAAATTTCATAAAAAAGTAAATAAGTGTCAAACAGTAGAGTTTATAATTATTTAATAACTAAATATTAGAAGGTTTAATTGATTAGTGAAGAGTTTTGTTTTAAATTAGGCATGCTAATTGACAATAAAAGCTAAATAAAAAGAGGATAATCATAACATGTTTGTAGTTGTTGTATTAACTGTAAGTGAATAGTAACGAATCTGTATCTCATAAATAAATTTAACTTGTTTTAATATTAAAAAGAGTTATTGCATTCATAAATGAAAGTCCATTCATTTGTTGCTTCACAATCTGTTATAACTTTATTGACACCTCCAAGGGTTGTTTTTGTGTAAGAGTTTTCTTCACCATCAGTTATAATTACACAAAAAACACATTCAAAATTTTTTTAAAGTTTTTTCTGTTTGAACAACCTCTTCAGAGATCGCAAAGTTAGAGGCTGTAATCTATAAAACGATTATGAAAGAAAACAGTAAAAGACGGTTTCTTAAATTCGTTTTTGCTGAAAGTAAAAAGGCTTTATGACAGCGTATAATTGTTTGTGCATGTGTGACTGGATGTATGACTGTTTGTATTTGACTGTTTGTGTACGACTGGGTCTGTATAACAGTGTGTGCGTGACTTTGAGCAAAACTGTGTGTATGACTGTGTAAATGACTGTGTGTATATGACTGAGTGCATGACTGTGTGTATGACTGTGTGCATGACTGTGTGTGTGACTGTGTGTGACTGCATGAATTGTGTTTAACTTTGTGTCTGACCGCGTGTTCATGACTATGAGCGTGTGTGACTGTGTGCATGAATGGGTGTATGCCTGTGTGTAGATGACTGAATGTATGAACTCTCCTGTATGAAATGATGCCCTCGAGCACCCCACAGTTTACTCAGCTTGATCAAAAGTCGAATGATATAGGTGTTTAAGTTTTTGATTTACTTTTTTGTGAACCCCTAATGAATGAGGTCGTGACGAACACCTTAAAACCCCAAATTTGTCCTCCTCTCTTTGATCTTTATCCATCGATATAGGTGTCTTGGGGAGTCTTGGTGACTTTCGGGAGTCCAATACAGTGTAATTGAATCAGTTTTTCCACCCCAATTTTTCAGGAGGGTCCCACCACCTTTTTCAAGTTCTGTCTCACATTTAACTACCTTATTACGATCACTCTGTTCGCCGGTATTGGTAAACGCAATGAGCACGAATGCTTCGAGATAAATCGATAGATAAAAAATGATAGACAGATTCTTGATCAGATAATTCGGTTGCTTTTAAGTACAGATTTCCAATTATTTTAAGACTATAACGAATCGAAAAATTACAAGCTTTAACTTCTTCAACAGCTTCTTTTAATATATTTAAACCCTATCTGGTTTATTTAAATAATTAAGTGTTTACTGATAACAGCTATAAGCATCAGTTATAAATTGTATGACAGTGTTTGCTCGGTGCGCTTTTAAGATATACACATTAAAAAAGTTTATTTTTGTATCCTTAAATTGCGTTTGAGGAATTCTTTTGATCTTTTTAACTGTGACCGCAAAGCATTTATGCGATATGAGCCATATCATCAGTTACGCGAATAAATACTTAAAAGTTGAATTAAATTTATAGCATTACAATGTCGAATACTATAACCGTAACGATCTTTTTAAACAATCCTGCTTAGTTTTTGAACTGAAATAAAGTAATATTGAAAAATTGTTAAAAAGTTTTAAAATTAAAAGTATAAAATTAATCATGTTAATAATTTGTTTTTTAAATAGATCTTATTAATTATTAAAATTAGATCTATGGTTCTGGCATTTAGATAAACCAAACTGTTCGACAATGATTAAACACTTATGTCAATGTTGGAAAATGTTTAATGAAACTAACGAAACATAAGGACAATCATTTATACAAATTATTTGTAACGCTTTATATACTATATTGAACCAAATTTTTTAACGATTTTCTAGATCTAAGCATTTTGTATTTAATTTAAAATAAATAGTTTAAATGATTTAAGAATTAGTAATTATAAGAATGAGTAGTTTGACATAAATCCTGATAAACAACGAATATTCGCAAACAATCACCTGATATTTTAAAAGTCTTGTTATATACCAATCAGTATCTAGAACTGCAAAGACTTTGGAATATAAAACTCCCTTCGTTTCTTACTGTAAAACCATGATATAGTTAATGCAACAATGTCATTAATTCTTGGTATATATATAGCGGTTTATATCCCATGATTGAACTGCTGCTATATCATGTTTCACTAGTCTTATCGAAGGGGAGTTTTATACTCTGATGTTTTTGCAGTTGAAGATACTGATTTGTATATACCAAGACTTTTCTTAAATATCAGGTGTTCTGTTATTACCAGTTTTAATATTATATTGCTGTCATTAATCTAGGATTCTATACACTAGTATATCGAATAAGTTAAAAAGAATATTTTATTAATAATACAATAAGGTGATAAATTACAAGATAATTAATTTTTAAAATATAGTTTTATTAATTCATCATTAAATATTAAATATTTAGCAAACAAAGAAATAAATTCTTCATAACTATGACCAAGGCACCTGAATTTTATGTAAGCGACGCAGTATTGACCAGAAGTTATACAAGTCAAACATTGTAATGTAATATTATTGAAACTCCAACCATTAGGACAACATCTTTCCAAGAAATTATAAAACTATGTATGCAAAGGCGGTAAACCATACGAATCAAAGAACTCCTTTTCCATTCTCATGTAAGAGTATAGCCATCCAATGTTCTCATTGTTTGTCAGATGAATCAGTATTAACTATCAAACTTTGATTTTTATTAATATGAGTCTGCAACGTTTCTCTTGAATATGTTCCAATATAGCATTTTTCGGCTTTTAGAAGTTTATTTATCGTTTTTGTATCCATTAATGGCAATCAGTTACGGAATTACTATTTTCCAAAATATTAATTAAATTATCAAAACGACTATAAATTAAAGCGTTAATTATTTCGGAAGTGCTCTTGGAAAACTTGATTTCTAAACGCAACACCCCTTGCTTTGGTATATTAACATGTCCAGATGAATGATAACCATCACTTAAGTCAGGTGTCAAGTCAAAAGCGAAAATTGTATAACCTGTTTTGTAATTGTCTTTTGTTATGAATGTTTTAATATTATTATTCAATTGCTTAGATGCACAAAGTAATCCAAAGTATTCTCTAAGATAAATATTATTTTCAAAGTCCGGTGTATATGGTCGAATGGGATAAGGTTCTCCGATAACATAACATCCAATGGAACTAATATTAAAATGCTGAAATTTGTATGGATTTTTTTTATAGTTTCCATTAAAAGCTTCGTTTGACACAAAAGCTATAAATATCATTGACGGTAAAACTCCATTGAAAACATTTTCAATGTTTTTACTCATGAGTCCTGACCCAATAATATAAGAACGCACTTCATTTCTTGATATTATTTTTTTTTCTGGACTTATAACCAAGGCTGCGGTATGTGCCGCTATTATTTCTGTAGTGACCATGGATTTGAACACATTTAATACACATCACTAAATTCAATTTTCAGTCTTAGTTTGTTATTGTTAGATAAAAAAATTAAGTCAGGCTTGTTTGGTACGAGTTTTATTTTAATAGTTGCACCATCAACTATAGCTTTAGGCTGCTACAAAAGATCTAAACTAAGAGGACTTTCTAATTCTTATTCGCGGCCTTTGCGAATATCAATATCAGTTGTTTGACCAGATGGCCTCTTAAAACTAATAAGATATTGACGTGTTGCTACCACCTCATCTGGGTTACTCATTACATCCTTGTTGTAACCACACTCTGTTATATAAGTGCTGTTTGCCTGACTAGAAGAATTGAGAAGCCATTCAAAATAACTGTGATAAGGAAAATTTTGTAACGATAGAGTGGTTTGCGAATCACCAATAAACAAATCTAGCTGTGACAATAGAGAGTTCAGAAAATTATTACACGCAGAAATCTTTGTCCAATCGGAAGACGTAATTGCAGTTCCATCCGTGTTTGATAACAATACTCGAAACTTTACATATAATGTAGTTAAGTCAAGTCTCATATATTCGTTAATACCAATGTTAATAACAAAATCAAAATGATTCCCTGTATTGAGTAGTGATATATGTCTCACTTCTTGCGGTTTAGTTGAGATTATTGAATTTTGAACTGGTGCTGTTGAAAATAAATCCAATGCAGGAACCGGATTTACCGGTGTTTTTTCATTAACTAAAGTCATTTAATCAAACAAGTTCTTTACACGGCGGATTCTTCTTCTTCTTTTATGTTTAGACACCGATTTTCTGACTTTTTTGATTTTAAAACATCTAACAGTCTTTTAGTTTTAGATACAGATTTTTTCTTTTTCATTCGTCGGCGTTTTCTTCCACTACCAGTTTGAGCAAATCTAATCGCACGTTCACCAGCATCGCCAGCAATGTCCTGCGCTGTGCGTTTTAAATTACGTTTCGTAGATTGTAATACGTTATCTCCAGCCATTGCGCAACATTTATTCCTGCAGAAATAGCTTTTCTACCTAAATATTTTAAAATAGGCATTCCAATTGACTTTATTACGTCCAGAAATCCATCTCCTTGTTAATCGTTCCACTGAAATTTGGCTCCTTGGTAACCAGAAAAATTCCTGTACGAGCTTGATTAAGATAGTAACTCGTATAATGATAGCGAGACATTTTTTTGTCTCCTGAAATGTAAAACTAAACTTGTTTTACCGAACTCAAAGATTTATTGGTGAATTTGAATCGTCTTTTATATCGATAATAAAAAATATAATGTCAACAATGAGCCACTATTCAAAGTCAAAGCATACGATTCCGATGTCATTCATTATGAATGTATGTATGGATATTGTTATAATTATGAATATTGTTATTTGGTCAACTTAGTAATAGTTTAAGCATAAGATAAAGTTAAAGTATTGGTATGCTAAGAGGGTGCATAAACTTAAGAACAAAATACTGATGATTTCCACCACTGTCTTCTCTTCTTTCTGGCTATCATCGTACGCATCCATTTGTTCCATCCGTATTATTAATTTTCCTAATAAATACATTGTTTGTTATATGTAATGCTACTAAGTGTAAATTATACGCAACCGCAGTAAAAAACGTGTTTGGTTTATGCTCTAAAACTACTCTTACGAACTCCAAATATTTTGATGAGTTACAAAATGTTTATTCACATAATAGCCAACAAATTAAAAACAAAATAAGTTTTGCGGCATACATACCACAAAAATCAATAGACTTATAACCGGTTACTACCATGTATTGGCTGTCGGGACTCATTTCTTCTGAACAGTCTTTTTTAACAAATTCTGGATATCAAAAATACGCTTCTCAGAACTGTTTCCTAATAGTGTGTCCCGACACCACTCCGCGCGATTGTGACATCGAAGGCACATGTGATGTGAATCGATGATTCTGGTTTCGGTAATAGCGTTATTATTAATGTGGAAGCAACTCAACTAAAATACTAATAAAATACTCGCATCTATTCCTTGACAATTAACTAACGGTTTTTTATAAAAAACTAATATAATTCCAGGACGACATTCGAGTAGTGGTCATAGTATAGGAGGTGACGGAGCACTGATATTTGAACTAAAAACCCCTTGAAAGTACGAATTTGTTAGCGATTAAGTTCCAATTTTCAATCCACGCGCTTACATTTAGAGAAAATTCTTACTTGTTATCTCGGAGAAGATCAGGTGCAGTGGAAGCATTAGGATGCCAAGCGTCTCGAATACAAAAACAATTGTCCTCCGCTTCATCTATTTATAGATAAGGTCAGTTCATCCTAATGCCATACCATTAAGTATTAATAAAGTGTAAATTAAGCGATTTGAATATTTAGTGATTATATATGCCGTTCTTTGACGAAATCATACAAAAACAATTGTGGATTAATGCTTTAAATACATCTATCATTCTGTATTCCGCAAATCAGAGTTTTAGGTGTACTGATGTTATTTTGTGTCTACTTTTAATATGGAATATCATATTAGACATCACGTAAATATTTTATATAATTATTTTTTAAAATTTAATAAATTAATTAAATTTTGATTTATGACTTATTATATGTCAGAAAAAGTAAAATCTACTATTATTTATAACCAGTTTGCGAATAATGGTCTAATTGGTTTTAACTTAATGTTCTGAATTGAATATCCATGCACATACGCATTGAAAATTGAAAGACGGTTTAATTAAGAACCGTAAAGCTCCAACCGGTATCTGAACATATACATTCTGGTTTAATATTTATTGATGATATAAGGTTGTGTTATTAAAAGGATGAGTATTCATGTTTGTTTATATTAATTACTAGACTCTAATAAATCAGAAAACTTGATTCATTAAAGAAAATGTATAAGTTAGTTAAGATTATTCATGAAATAATACCATGAAATGAATATCATATACCATCGGATATTGAGTCTCATTATTTGGAGTTAAAGTTTATCTGACAAAAATAATCTTTTATTTTTGCCTAAACTTCCCAGTACGGCCTATAAATGGTTTCTCATTCTGTTGTGATGTCGAAGCGAGATCAATGAATTGGTTTTCTGCAATGGCTTTGGTTTGTATTTGGACGCAACAGTATAATACAATAAAGATTAAAAATTTTTAAGTTGTATAAAACTTATGAAACAAACTATATGGCAAAATATTAAAACTATTAGGGCTAATGGTGATAAAAATTGTGTTAATTAAATATTGAAAGTTAACTTAATTTATAAACATTATCGATATGGTAATAATATCTGACTTTGCGGTTTAAATTTTAGAAAGTATATGGTCGTTCTTCGTTCGCTCGCTCACATAATTTTGTATTTTCTATTATAAGTTTGTTATTATGGTAAAATCAGATTAAATCAACAACAAATCACTTTATTATCGATAATTAGTGGCATATACCACTTTAAGTTTGACATTTTTGCCGAAATTCTCCTATGAAGAATAGATTTTGAGACATTTTTGAGTTTATGAATCAATATTTTTACTGAAAATAGCGGCATACGCCAGTTATTTTATTAATAAATTTTTGTAATTTTAGCTTAGTTTTCCAATTTTGGACAGATTTTATGTAGTTTTTAACAATTTTAAATCTATAATTCAATATTTATACAGCAAAAACCGGCATTTGCTACTAAATTTTTAAAATAAAAATTGGCTATTTTTTTATCAGATTCTTGCAAATTTTGATACAATTTTGTCCATTTTTGACCTCTTATAAGCCAATTTTGAGCATACTTTTTGTATTTTTTGACCGTTTAATTTTCTTTTTGACTAATAAATTCCCTTAATTAGCATTAGAATTTTTTGATTTCATAATTAAATTCGAAAGCATTTCTAGTTAAAATTAAAATTAATTTATAAAACTAATTACTAACTTTTAAAAAATTCGCCTATTCTTTTTTTATTTAATTTAAGTAAATCTCTTCTTCAGTCCCGGTATTCGCAGTTTCATAATTATGATGTTTTACCATATTTATTATAATAATAAATGGTAGTAAAATTTCATCAACTTAAATTTAATCTAGAATATTTCTAACTTTGGTTGTAATAATATTTAGAAAAATTAGTACCGTATAAATTTTGGCGTTCTTGTTTAGAAAGATCAAATACAATAAAGAAACATGCTAAATCTTTATAATTATCATACCAATAATGAAAAAGACTGAAGTGCTTTCGAGTTTTTAGCTGACCACTTTAAGATGCGCGCGAACATCTTTTCACCTGACTTTACTATTCTATTTATAAGATTAGTAGCATAAGTGATTATATGTTCAAATTTGTTTGAAACAATTATTTTATTATAGAATAAATCAGTATTATATTATGGCTATCTCTATCTAAATTCTTTATATTGTTATGAAAAAGATGAAATAAAACATTGAAAAAATTATAAAATATCATATCCTACCAAAAACCATTTATTAGTACAAAGAACTTAAAAAATTTAAAAATTGTAAAAACCTATCGAACAAAATGCCTAAGAACTATAGGTGAAATTTCCTATCCAATTGCACGACATTATCAAAGTGAGCTAAAAAGTTTATGATAGCAATTAAAAATAAATCAAGTCATGTAAAAACTTCAATAATTAAAAGTATGCTACCAAAGTTCTATCAAAAAACCAATAAAAATATTGGAAAGTTCTAATGTAATTAAAAACGGTATTTATTAAAAATTAAGCAAAAATTATTAATCAAAAAAGCGAAAATTATAAATATTGGAAAAGTAAAATAGTTATAAATTGTGGATATGTCAAAAAAATTAAAAGAAGAGCAATATAACTGATATTAATAGCTTAAGGTTTTGATGTGTTGTTCAACCTTTAGCTTCGATTTAATATTTTGTAATTATTTAATATTAAGAATCCTTAACTTTTGCAATCTTGGCTATTTGATTAAAATTTAGGAAAACATTCTTTTTTTTATCAAATTTGCAATTGTAGTTTTTAAAAAATCATTGGATTTATTTGCTTGTAAGTTTTAATTAATAAAAATAACCTAATGTTTTACATATATAAATTCTGAACTTAAAAAGTATAGATGCATTAAAAACCAAAAGTCACTATCGATTTAAATGGTTTATTCATTTGTAACGGCATAATTGTAACAGTTTTTGATTCAATTGTATTATTTGTTATTTTAAAAATGCTAAACAAAATTGTTGTAATTTGGTAACTTTGTATCCTTTATTTTATAAGAAAATTTTGAAGTCCATTTATAAGAATAACAACAAAATCCCTAAATTAGAAAACAAAATAGTAAAACTTTTTTATTGATTTACAGTTCACGCAACTTCAAAAATAACATTGTTTCCTATTGTGATAAAAATCTTTTCATTACCTAAAACGAAATATTTTTTGTGTTTTTACGGATGTGTTAATGTCTGATGAACCTTAACTTTATGAATTAAATACAAGTGAAAGTGGAAAATAATATGATGAGAGTTATGCCACTTATGTTTCAATGTAATACTATTAGTTAATTAATGATTTAAAAGTAAATCATACAAACTTTAACTATAAGATTAAAACAGTTATCATTAAAAAGAGTTTATCTTAAAATGCATGCAATTTATATTATTATTCACAATTAAAATTCACATAAAATTTAAAATGCTAAAAGCAACACAACACAAACTATAACTTGTATTTACCAAATACAGTTATGGATTGTGTTGAGTCACTTTAATACATATAAAATTAAACATAATATTGGAGAAAAAAAAATAGTTTAATGTTACAGTTATTAAACTGAATTAAATTGCTAAAACGCAACAGTCAAAACACATAAACAGATGTCGCTAATTCTATAAGATCAAAATACGTAAAAGACTAAAGCTTTAATACGTTGGGAAAACCAAATTTAAACTGTTTTTGATTCATTATTTTTTTGATAATTGAAAACTATTAAACGAAAATGTTGTTATTTGGTAATTTTGTAACATTATTTACATAATAAATTTGTGAAATCCTTTTATAAGAATAAAACAAGAACGACACATTCATAGAGAGCTCACTTTTATAGTTTTATCTAAGCTTATTCATTTACTTATAAAGTGTATTTATAAACTTAGTCTACAGTTTTAAAGAATGACAAACTTAATTTATATAAAATACGTGCAAAGTTCAGTGTTCGAGTTAGTGCGTACACACGGACGGACAGACGGACAAACCGACATGGTCAAATCCATAAGCTATACTTTCTAGAAAGTGAGCTAAAAAATTAATTAATTAGATTAAGAAATAGGTGAAAATCATTTATTAAAGTAGAAAATTGGAAAAATCACTTTTTTAGAGTAAAGATTAAAATTCCTTATTAAGCATTTATAATATGTCAATATACATTTGTTAACATAAGAAATTAGTTTAATTTTATTAATAGAGAAAAGAACAAAATCGCTTAGTTAACATAGGAGTCCGGATAGACATATCCATATAACTTATCTTTCAAATCTGCAAAGGCAACTTAAAACAAGAATGAACATTAGTAATGAGCTCACTTTTATTCTATTTCTTAATTGAAGGTTTCAGTATGTTGAACAAATTTTTATTTATTGAATTTATTAAATTTTTGTCAAACAAAAAATACACCGATCTAAAATTAGATAAAATTAGATAAAATTGAAAAAATCAAAAAAAAAAGAAAAAAAATTGGAAAAAATTGAAAAAACTTGAAAAAAATTAAATAGTCCCGTATAATTTTTTAAAAAAAGAATACTATTATAAAATCTATTAACAGATAGTCACAGACAGTAATCCAAGTTATAAAAGCTCTACTTTTGAAACGTGAGCTAAAATTCTAAATAAATAAAGTGTTTTAAAAAGATTTTAGTAACTGTTTAATATTAACTGTTTACTGTAACTGTAACTGTAAAAAATTGAACATAATGCTATCAGTAAGATTTAAATTAGTTTTATTTGAATAAATTTGTGCATATATTCATAAAATAACAAAGATCTGGAATCATTTGAGACGACGAGCGATTATGTTTTAAGCTCGCTGAAACAAAATACGTAATAGTAAGAAAGTAAGGAAAGTTCGGATTTTGTTTTAAATAGCCACAATTTCCTTTTCGTTTGTAAAATATTTGTAAAGGAAAATTGAAAGAAAGTGATTCCTACAGAGCTTAAACCAGCATTCAATTTGAGTTCAAAGTGATAATAGTGAGTAATCGAAGTCCTTGCCCTTTGACTCGCGAGCTGTTTTTCGTTTAATCTCATAAAATCATTAAATTAATTGTTTTAAATTCGGTCATAAAAACTTAAAAATTTTTTATTTAATGATATATTAGATGTAATGACACGTATATTGATTCTACGTCAATCTAGTAAGCACTTTAATTGTGGCTTTGTTTATGTTAGTTTTCTATTTAATTTATTTACTTGGCAGCCTTTTTTAAAACGCTATTCAAAATCGGAAAAATTATATTATTAGTAAGTATTTATTGTAAGTTACATTTTTAACCTTTAAACTATAAAATTCGGCTTGTATTCAAACATTAATTAGATAAGTGTTTTCTATTTAAAAAGAATTATATTGGTAAAGTTGGCATTGTTTCGTATAATAGCCATGTATATCAGTTTTGAATATAAATCGTATGTCTATTAACACATCCATTTTTGCGGTTTCTACGTTTTTCCATAAATCCGACATTTTACGGTTAATGCTTTTACTTCTTATTTCTTCTTTAGACATTCGTTTTCTTTTTTTAAGTTTAATTTTTACTACTTGATTTCTTTTTATTTGGCGTGTGATTGGCAAATTATGGAACGACAACTGGATGAACCCGTACAGTGACCATACGCTTTGATTAGATAACGCTGCTCTGTTACGATGTGATTATAGATGATGTTTATGTCCGATAACAACTCAG
The DNA here is from genome assembly GCA_034700185.1 of Phthiracarus laevigatus. Classification (NCBI taxonomy): domain Eukaryota; kingdom Metazoa; phylum Arthropoda; class Arachnida; order Sarcoptiformes; family Phthiracaridae; genus Phthiracarus; species Phthiracarus laevigatus. Next base: position 12,496 of record JAQIXJ010002957.1, read on the forward strand.
TAGCAGTTTCGTACACAATTTTTTAAGAGAGATACTAACAACTTATGAACTCGATAAACAGCAATACCTAAAAGAAAGCGAATCGTATTTACTCAGGAACAATGCAACGAATATATAAGGTACAATTTTTTACATTTGGCAGCAAAACTTTGTGTGCAATGAATAACTGTGTTATCAGTGATGAAAATCGTAAATTTTTTTATCGGCAATTATGATTATCAATTTCTGTGTATACTCGATTTAGGGTTATTAATCTCATGCGGAATCGATTAAGGCAGATTAAAGATAACTTTAATGATAAGTCATTTTAAATGACTTGTTTACTTATCTCAAAACTTGTCTGTATATTAGTAAACGAGTGCAGGACTGAACATGCATTCAACATAAAAACTTAGTTCGTTTAATCGTGATATGATAAACATGTTTCCAAGACTTGTAAATGTTGTGGCTAGTTTTTCGCTAAGTTTCGATTTTGATTCACAAATACGAGCCAATCGTATAGATTAACCGTTTGTGCGTTAGAACCCACAAAAATTTTGAGCAATGGTTGTTAGGATAGGATACGTAACACTATTAATTTTTCCAATGGTAGCGTGACAGACACCTGTGGTAAAAATAAAGTTATTGCTAAAGCCTCAGCTTTCAAGTTGGCTACACTTTTGACAACACTGAACTACGATGTGATGATAACCGACTACAGGATCGTTAACATGGTAGCAACGTTTGACGTATTAGAAATTTTTAAACTTAGATCATTGATGATACCAAGCTCTATTTACGAACCTGAAATATTTCTAGCTAATTCGTGTGCTATGAATGGGGTCAAAATAATTGTGTTCAGCACTGGAAAAATTAATTTTATTGGAGCAAAAAATATGTTTCAAATAATGGAAGCATATTAAAATTTTATTAGTATTTTATTTAGTTCCAAATTAATTCAGTAATACAATGTAATTTATTTAACATAAATTGTATTAAAATAAAGAATAAACAGAATTAATAAATTTTGAAATGTTGTCTTTTTCAATAGTCCTTCTTTTGATATAATTAACTTTTCGTAGTGCGCAGCGAGCATTTTCAGCGTCTTCGTGGTAGTGACATACCCAATCAGCTCCATAATATTCGTCGAATCTATCTAGTTTATAAGGGTCCAACATAATGAAGGAAATCTTATTTTATTTAATATTATAGCCAGTTGGGTATTTTTTATACCAATATTGTTCGCATTTTCTCCTTTACATGTTTCGTAGAAGTATCTTAACAATGCAGAAACTTCTTTTTATGTTATAATATTCTCCGTTCTTGGTTTAAAAGCCAAATTTGTTAGTCTGTTTCGAACGAAATCTTTTGTTATTCGATCTTCAAACCATTCGTTTTTCTTTTGACAGTTCATGGTCAAGCTCAAATCGCATTGACATTAAGTTAAATGAGGTAACAGCTACTTCTCTAGGAACAAAGTTTTTGTTTTTTAAAAACCTTGTACATCTATAATAGCACAAATATTTTCCATTTTCAAATTTATTTAATGAAAATAAATTAAGTAATTAAAATGCGAGCTATTTAAATGAACCTAGTACAATTGTATCGTTAATGTTCATATTAATTGTAAATAGGGTTATAAAATTACAGTATGACATGCAAACGTAATGTAAAGTAAAGTGTACAATAATTTCCACATGTAATAGAGTCTA
>JAQIXJ010002958.1:0-14184 GCA_034700185.1 Phthiracarus laevigatus
ATGTTCAATTAATGTCAAATTAATAATAAATATCAAATTTCCTGTTTAAGACTGTTATAAACTTTAACCTTATATTAATTTTTATTAACACAAAACACAATCCATTGAACTAAATTATTAAATAATGTTTTTCTTACATATGTTACGTTAATAAAGAGACAAAAATTCAGCAAAATCCTTGATTTAATAGGATACAAGTAATTCAATAAAATGTGTGCACAAATCATATAAAATAAGCATTTTGAAACTAATTTAATGTTCTTAAAAATCCTGAATTTTATTGATAATTCTACGATAATTCTGGTTTTCTTTTCTAACGGATAAAGAATTAGAATTGCGATCTAAAACAAATCTTTACCACGAATTAAATTTAACACTAAATTTTGAAAAATCCTCTTTTCATTGAAAAGTCATTCTCACTAATACCTAAAAGTTTTAACTAATTTTAAAAATTTTTGAGTAATTATAATATTTTTTTGTAGATTATAAGAAATATTTATTTTCCAATATAATGGTTATTTTTAAACTTTTCTCCAAACATTCATTCTGACGAGGGAATCACCCGAAGTGTCTTAAGCCGAATTCGATGAAACCACTTTTGTTCGATAGAGAACATTGATATATACATACAAGAAAAAGAAATTTTGGCGGAGGTAAAGGAGGTCCGTGGAGGGCCTTTAAAGTTTTGATATCAAAAAGGGGGTGTAATTTTCACTAAAACTTTCAAAATTAATAACATCCGATTAGGAGGGGTTATAGAGATGGAGTAACTTTTAAAAATAGTTGACTAATTTAGTAACCCTAAATACAAAAAATTGGGGTGTGGGTGCCCGGGAAGGGGGTAAAGTAAAAAGGGGGACAAAAAATTTAAAAATTAATAACATTTGAACGGATGGGGGTAGAGGAGTGGGATTTTCTTTAAAAATAGTCTCCTATTTTATACTTATTTTTTAAATATCGTGAGTATGCAAAGTTTTACAACCAAAAAATATCCTCTTATTCACGAGTAAAATGAAATCATCTAAATTTCGGTATACTCGCGATATAAAAATCAATAGTCATAAACATTTAAATGTCCATAAATCCAGAATCGCGTGTGCAACACATACGAAGAAGTTATTTGTGGAATCTACTCAACAATACCTTCCATATGATATACATATCACCAATTGTTCCATAATACTCGATCAATTGTTGATCAATTGAAACAGTTGGCGAGATGTATATCATATGGAAGGTATTGATGAGTAGATTCCATAAATAATTTTTTCGTATGCATTTCATAAGCGCTTCTGGAATTATCGAAATTTAAAAGATTGTCTTAAAAATTTAAAATAAATTAAATCGCGAGTAAGCGATTAACAATTTTATTAAGACTTGAATGTTTACTAGTAAAGCGAGTGTTGTGGCAAAAATATCATCCATTTTCGCAATCGCTAGTAATCAACTGTAATACGATAATAAAGTATTGAAAAAAATCGCTTATACTAATCATTGCAAAAAACATGTTCAATGAATTACCAATAATTAATAACGTTGTACAGTAATGTATGTTTTAAGTTAAAAGCATTAAAAATAAAGAAAATTACCTCAATTTTTAAAAATAGTTTTGAATCCAAAAGTGTCATTTGTTCGGCCAAATGTTCGGCTTTAAAGTCAAGTAAAGATGAGAGTTTAAGTGTTATACCAATTGATGGCAAAAGAACATTCGATGACGAATTTGATGATATATTTTGCTGCTGATCCATCTTTTCAAGCACTTTAAGCCTTAAGATCTTCGCTAATGCAAGATCACCGCGATTTACTAATTGATCAATAAAATCCATTAAATTGCGAAGAACCACATCATTGCAATCTCCAATACTTTTCAATTATAAATATTATAATGAATAATAGTTATACAACAATGATGTCAACACAACAATAACATACCACATGTCATCGACAACTCGGACCAACAATACGAAAGCATTTCTGGCGGATCTTTGCATTTTAATGTCAGACATGAATATAAACTTATTATATCTATAAAGTAATTTATTAATAACTTGTATTGGATGAATAAAACTGCGAAATGTTGTTAAAAACGCTTCTTGAAACAAGAAATCTGATAACAATAACAATCAAATATTAAAACCACTGTTTTATTACTTTGTTTTAACTCACCATTTTTGGAAACATCGGCTGCTTTAGCAATGAGCGCATCAATAGATCCGCCGCGAATTTCCGGTCCATCTTCGGTCTCACTTTTAAATATTAAAAAGTTTGACACTTCGATCTCGTCGAGTGGATTGGGTTCCAGTTGTAACTCTTCTGGTTCTGTACGACTGGTTTGTTCCGATTGAGAGCTAATACCACTTTCAGACGAAGACACAAAACTAATAGGAGTACTGGTACGCAATGGATGAATAGGAGACACGATTTTAATACTATTATTGCTAATTGGATCCGTTTTCTTAGACGATGATTGTCGCGATTTATTCTTCTTTGGTGGCAATAATGGTGGATCGAATGCGAATGAAGTGTGATCTGATTCGTATGAGAATAGCGAGTCATCGGAACTGGTTTGACTCGCAAAACTGTTATGATCACGAATGGATGTTTGATCGAATGTGTGCTGGAATTGGCTTTGAACCATATGATAGGTGGTGTGCATCGATAGACGATAGAACTCCGCGTCAACGGGTCCGTTATATCGGCCAACCATTTCCATGTAATTAAGTATTATACGCTTCTTCGGCGGTAATGGCGGCGGTTTTGATTTGTCGTGACGTATGTCATCGAAACTTCCGTTAAAACTGGAAAAAGTTGTGGAGAAATGTGGACACGAGTTGGAGTGGGAATATTTGATTGTTGATTGAACGAACTCATTGTTGAATATTTGATTGGTTTCTGTAATGATATTATCGTATTGCGATGGCGGACGTGTTGTGGTGGTTGTTGTTGTGGTTGTATTCAAATTGTTATTACTTTGATGATGAATGCATGAATGCATTGATAATTTTGGTCTCATCTTCACTGGTAATTGTGGTGGAAGTTGTTGTTGATGTTGTTGTATCGATGATTGTGTCGATGAATGATGTGATGAACAATTAATAGTATCATAATTAGTATTAAAATGTTTCATTTTGTTTTAAGTTTCAATTTAATTCAATATTTAATGTTATATTGAATTGAATTGTTGTTTCGTTAATAACGTCACCAATCATTGTGACGTCTATTCAAACATTTTTAACATATTTATACGTCTATTCAGTACAGTATAGTATAGTGTAGTGTATACTACTTTATGACAGTATTGTTTGCGCATTCACTCTACAAATATAAGTAACAGTATAATACTGTATAACTAAATATCAATTAAATATACTTAAATGACAATTAATACTTATATATAATTAATAATCACATGATAAATGATACGCACTAATAAATTATAAACAATTAATTGTATTTTATGTCCGCTTTTTAATATACAATAAAACACACTTATTATAACAAAATACAGTATAAGTTTGCAACTAAGGTTTTAATTATCGTAATAATCATAAATATATTTCCAAGAAACCAACAATATTTTCTCTACTATTAAACGCACACGCTTTAAACTGTATTGGATGAATGCTCTTAACAATATTAAAATTTCTTGTTAACATTTTAAGAATATATTCACTTGTATTAAAACATTACCACAAAATAATTTATAGTTACTGTAGCTGCTAATAAAATGAACGGAGGAGTAAAAATATTTATGAACAAATGGACAAAGTTTGGTCAAATAAAAAGAAAAGCAAACATTCTAAATGAAAACCAAGAATACATAAACAGGGAGTCTCAAACGCATTGGTTTGGGGTTCAGATTAGACTAGTAAATGGATACCCAAAATGTGGGGTTTGGGTTAGGTATCCGACAAAATAGGCCGAACGGAGTGGAATATAACCTTGCCGGGTTTCAAAATTTTTAAGCACAAAACCCGATCTGAACCCTACAAATATAAGAACAAAAATTTACGATTTTGCACATTTTTAAAATTACAACTTTATTTCTAACTAAATAATAATTATTAGTTGGAATACTCTTACAATTTTTAAATTAGATAATATTTCTCTGTTATAAATACTTGAAAATTTATTAAAATTTTTTTGACAATATAAAAGATGGAAGAATCGGGAAGGGTTCAACTCCATCTGGTTCGCTGCGGATAAAAATCTGTTCGGTTCTGAAAATTCTATCGATTTACTTGTCTAGTTGAGATTACATTAATTTTTAAAATTTTCATATGAAAGTTAAAATTATATGAATTATATTAAAATTAAATCTACATTTGTTAACTTTCTTTTAAATTTTGCTTTAAAAAATCTTTTCGGTGTGATATGACAATTTATCTACCCTTTAGTCAAAATTTTCCGAGAAACTGATAAATTTTAGTTAGAACCCCTTCGCCCCTTCGCATCCCCATTTGTGACACTCTGTTTTTAATTAAATGCAACAGTTAGCACTGCACTAATTTTGTTAATAAGTTATCGTCGATTGCATTTAAAAATAATGCAAAACAGAACAAAATTTTATCATTTATTTCATTATTGCATTTTGAATATTATTAATTTATTGTAATCTTTATCTATTTATATTTTTATCTTTAGTTTTATGTTTTTTAATCAAAAGTTTAAGAATATTAAATTAGATTCAATCAATTTTATTGCATTTTCAATTCAATTCAATTTCCTTTCGTTTGATTCGATTCTATGTTTAAGCTTTAAAAAACATTCAATTATTTGGGATTTTCTTGTTATAATAATTATTGCATTGCATGGAAACAGAGTATAATGTATATGTTGCAATAGTTATTAATAAAATAATATGAATGTTGAACGTAGGCGTTATGTTATACTGTATTAGTGCTCAGAACCTATTTATATTTAATAGATTTTCAAAACTAGTGATCACAAAACTCAACAATATTTCAACAAAACTTAATTATTAACAAAAATTACATCTCATTTGGTGCGAACAAATTTTTTATTTCTTAAATAAAAGTGAAGTACAATAATAATCATTATGATTTTTTCCCATTCAGCATATTATTACAGCAACAAATATTTCCATTCATATTTTATTTATATTATCGATTTGAGACTTTATTATATTATTTTTTGATTTTGAAGTTTGCATTAAAGTTCAAACATAAATATAAATACTTATTTAAAATAGGCTTTCAAGTTCTAATGGGAAGTGTTCTATGAGAAGCGTTGTGATCAAAAACTTTTTCATCACTACTGAACAGTGTAGTTACGAATATAATAAAAATCAATAATGATATTGCATAACACATGTCACAGAGCCGTTCAAGTGTGACATTTTAATTTTGCAGCAAAATTTTTGCTCTGTAATTATATTGTGTTTTAAAATAATTTCATTGGGAATATTGAGCAAAAGTATTCCTACAAAAATTTAACAATTATTATTTTTATTGTTTATCTAAAAAAATAAAATGAATATAAAATAATAAGAGAAAGAAGTAATGGCATTTATGTTATGTGTCTTCTATTTTGTAAAAGTTCAGATTTTAAAATTATTTCTAAGAAAATATATTTTGCTGATTCTTCAAATTTTTCTTTAAAAAAATGAAAAAAGTTTTTATCTTATTATTTGTTTAACGTATGAAAAACTTTTTTAGTTCATGGTTCCAATAATAATATATACGTTTAAGCATAATGTAAATATCGTAACAAAAAAAATTGATTGTACTGTATAGTACATAGATATAACTATGTGAAGAATCACAAGCATTTGTGGGTTTTTTTGTTAAATAAATATCGAGTTCGTGTTATTTGGATATTTATTTAGGAAACCTTTTTTTAAATCACTTTTTCCAAATAACGCTAGAAAATGTGTGGGTGTGGTGTATTGCTTGTTGACCCAAGGCAATCAACCTTACTTATTCTTTTGTCAAATTTACCGCACAATTGCTGTTTCTCAAAACCGATTATTCAAAAAAAATTTGGTTATCTTCAAACCTTAATCTTTTCGTCTATTTTAAGCAAAAATAAATAAAAAATAAATACTAATTATAACTGCTCTAAAACATTGTAATTATTTAATTTGTTGTTTACTATTCTTTACATGTTTTAATACTTTATTATTCAATTAATGTAAAATTTGTTATACATGTACTGTATAAACTTATATTTACAAGATTTTGAGCTCAAAAAATTTTTTGCCTAGAATATACAGCAATCTTATATAAAGCAGTATTTTTGAATTGATGTGAATTTGTTTAAACTGCGAGTTAAATGTCAAAAACGGAATATTTATTTAAAAATATTGAATATTTTAAGCTCAAACTAAAAAACGGTTCAAATTTCTATTTATATGAAATCATTAGTTTTACTTATTTTGTTTGACAACTTATTTTAAATATATTTTTAGAAATTCAATTTAATTATTGGCAAAAACCCAAAATTCAGTTTCAGTGGATAATTGTTGTTACTGTTGAACGTGAACTAGTTTATAGGATATTGTTGTCTCTTATATGTTTGCTCTTCTTTACACCCACTTAAAAATCAATAACAGTATAACACAACTGTTTGTTATGTGCGTATTATTTCTATAGAGATAAATGTCAAGTTGAACTTTTAGAGACACTGTTCTCCTCTATATTTCTTTTATAAATCAATAAATCTTTTTATAAATTCAATTAAATAGTATCAAAAGATTTAACACAAAGATTAAAAAAAAACTAAAATTAGCATAAATAGTTAATAGAGTATTAGTACCACTAATCCGTAAACAATTTGAATATTTAGGCAATACTAAAATTAAAGAACTTGGACTAAATCTACAAATAAAACTGTGTCAGTAAAAGATAAAAGTTATATTTATCTAACCATACAAATATACTTTTTTTAATTAAAAAAAACTTATTGTATTGTTAGTAAAGAATCGTGATTTCACAATAAGTTCAAAGATTAGTAAAAGTAATTTTATGAACCAAACTGAAGAACACGTGTGGATTGGAAAATGTTTTATAAATAGATGTTTGATTAACTTTTAGAAGCATTGAACTCAATTCTAATTGTGAATTTGGTATAACTTATCATTTAAACATGAATGAAAGTATATATAGGTTAAGCAGAAATAACACTAAAATAACAACAAAAGAAAATTTTGCACTTTTTATTTCCATTAAAGTTATTACTTTTACCATAATTGAAAATTAATTATTTAAAAAATTTGGAAGTTAAAAATAAATTGAGCTTTGAAACCAATTTTGACTCTTTTTTGTTTACATATTTTTAAAGACCGGATGTTTTTAAAATTTTCTGAAAATTTATTGATTCCTTCTAAAAAATATTTAAAAACATTATTCAATTTATTAATTACCTTAGTTTAGATTATTCAACTCTAAAAAAATGATTTAAACTTTTCTTAACATTGACATGAATTATATATCAAAAATCAAATTATCCTAAATTACTTAACTTTTATAATACTGTATTTACTGTGTTTTCAGAAACCGAACTTTATTGGATTTTACGATTAAACGATATTTGGATTATTTTGTTTAAACAATTCCGACCCAAATAAACAACACCTTTAATAGTAATTCAAGTTATGTTTTAATATTATTTATACGGTATATTGAAATTAAAAAATTACATTTAACTTATTATGACAATAAACTTAATTTCTGTAGTCTGTAATAGTCTGTATTCAATAATTAGACAGCAGTTCCGCGTTCAAGATTTTGTTTGATTTCAGTAGTAAATTGTCCATAAAATCGTTCCAGTTTTTTATTGAATTTCATATTTCTTTCATTAATATAATCAATATCCGCGTCATCATCGAAATGTCTTCTTCGGCTATATTTCGATCGTTTTTCGATCTGTTTATTGACATCATCGGCCAATTTATCGATCGCTTCATTCTTGTCTTTACGTAAACCATGAATAATAGTGTTTTGATTGGCGTAAAACACTTGTTCACCAAATTTCTCTTTCTGTTCGTTATACTCATTCATATCAGGTTTGATTTGTTTAACCAAACGATGATATTGTCTCGCAGTGGCGGCTTCATAGTCCGAAAATCCTGGATCAGCGTTACGTTTGCCCGACTTCTTTCGATCGTAACGATAAGCGTCATCTGCCTGTACGTCAAGCAATTTCACTCTCGAGTAATCAATGCCTTCTGATTCCAACTCTAATCGTTTATCTTCCTCTTCGATCCGCAGTTTAGCCCATTCGCTCTTCTTCTGCCAATTAGTTGGCAATTGTTGTCGTTTGTTCTCTTCGACCACTTCTTTATGGTTTAGCGAAATCGCTTCGTTCTGTACAAACCATTAAAACCCATGTAATTAATAAAGTATTATATCATTAATTATTATTATTGATAACTTACTCTTTTAAGATGTAAATCTTTTAGTCTTTGAAGCCTTTCAGCTTTTTTATCGTTTGAATCCAATTTAATTAATGACATGTTTAATAATACAACGAAATTAACGAAAATGAAACGAAAGCGTATTAAACGAGTGTTGCCATAGAAACTGTTATCGCTTTGTTGTCAATCATTACGTCATTAATGTTTGGTTTTTTAAACTTTAAAATGATTTTTGAAAAGAAAACTGAAATCAAAACCAAATTCAATCCAAATATCATTGAATACAACAATGGGTTAGACATTTATATTGTTGGCACGTATCACTATTTAGAGTCAAATAGTAATGAAAACCAAAACAATCGTTTGGGAAATTTATTACTTATAAACACGTGTTTTCAAACACTGGATGATTATGATTGTGTTGATGATGGCGGATGTTTTGATCTTCAATTAATTAATACGGAATCGTTTGCTGTCGCACATTCTAATGGTTATCTAACATTATATTCAATTATTAATTTCAAAATCAATCAATTATTACGAATTAAAACCTATTCATCATTGTTAACATCGGTTACTATTAATCAAATTAAAGACAATTTAAGTTTATTTGTTTCCGATTCTTCAGGAATGTTATCATTGATTGAAATCAATATTGAAATGAATACATTGTTGAATATGACAACAATGAACGCGTGTCAACAATCAATTTGGAGATTATTTGTTAATGAATTGAACGGAACGCGCTTTTTATTTGTTGGAAGCGATGATAATTGTTGGACAGTTTATTTAAATATGAAACAAATATATAAGAATAATGATTGCGATGGAGGCGTAACCAGTTTTGTTTATTATGAAAATCAATTAATTGTTGGCTCATATGACGAACATATTAGATATTATCGATTAAATTATACGAATGAATGTTGTTTTAGCGCACAATTAATCCATAAAATTCATATCGAAAATTCTGGAATTTGGACAATAATTGTTAATAATAAATATAATTGTTTAATTATTGGCGCAATGTTTGCAGGAGTTTATTTAGTTGATAGAAATCGACAATTAATTAAAATATATGACAAACAAAATGAATTGATTTATGGCATTGATTCTGATAGAGATATGAATCAATTAGTTTTTGGATCGTTTTACCAAAAATCGATTTATTTTTTTGCAACTAAATAACAATAGTTTTCAAAGTTATTTAAATCTTTAGGTTTTAAAAAAATTAATTTATTAACAATCCATTCTGTTTCTAATCCCGTGGTATTAATGAATCTGTGAATTAAAAAAAATAAAATAATTAATTTATTATGTTTCAAAAACTTTTCAAGAATATACTGAAAATTTCCAATGCATCGCTTTTCACTATAACTTTTGAAATTCTTATATAAATTTACGCCACGATAATTTTCCCTGTTTTCTATATATTCAAAATTCACCAAAATTTCCACTTCTATTGAATCTGATATTAAACACAAAATCATTAAATGAAACATTAAATATTATTTTAGATTTAATACCTTTTCGTTTGAAATGAATGCTATATATAAAACAAAACAACATGTCTTCAATGTTAACTTTTAATTGTTGTTTTTGCTCAAATGTTAGATTTATATAATTTTGTTTTATTTCTCTAAATGCCTATAAATGAAACCTTTTAATTGGAGTTTAAAATAAATAGTTATTTATAATACTTTTGGTGTAACAAATTGTTCAATCGCTTCTAAATTATTATTTGCGAGATGTGTTGAAATAACATTAATTGCCTTTAATTTAATAATTTATTATTAAAAAACAATTTAAAATTTTTGTTTAATATATACTTGTTTTGCTCCATCATTAAATAATTTTGTATTAAATTGAGGATCAATAAATGGTTTTAAAACCAAATATATAACAAATTTATTTCTAATCAAATGAAAAATGCTAAACCCTGTTTTTGGCATAAATCTCATAAGTGGTTGTATTTCAAAATTTATTGATTTTTCACTTTTATTTGAATAATAATTTCTTAATTTTGCTTCGATAGCAACAAATTTTCTGTATTTATCATTAAAAACCATTAAATTTCTTAATAAAACATTCATTTTTAATAAAAATGCTTTCACCTTGTTTATATTAATAGCACTTTAATAAACAGTAAAACATAATTATAAGCATTCTAATAATACTTCCAAATTATATTTTCGGGAAAAATAAGAGAGTTTATAAAAATATTAAAAACTCTAAAATTGATTCAAAAATTAATATTAGAATTTTGATTTATCTAAAATTCAAATTAATCGATTAATTAAAACTTTTATGAATTTTTAAATCTTCCACCGCAAAAAAATTGATTAAAGTAATTAAGTATTTCTAAATTTTTTGAAATAATAAAAAATAATTTATTTAAATATTTTAAGTGAACATAAAACAAAATTTATAAATGGTTTTATTATTTCAGTGATTCTAAATAAGAGTTTATTAAATAATTGAATTTAAACAAAGTATTAACAAACAAGTTCTACTGTATTAAATGTTTTATATGTTTGTCGTTAGAGTTCGTTAGTAGTTATTTTTATGTTTTTATGAAAACATTATTTTATTGAAATAAAACACAATTTATATTTGTTTTGATTTACAATTTGAATAAAATGAGCAAAATATTTAAATATTCGTAATTATTAGTTAATTAAACATTGAATTTGTTTCAAAAATGGTATCAAAAGAAGGAAAACATTTGCTTAATAATACAATCAAATCATTATCGCATCAAAACAAAGTAATGCTTCATTTTTTATCGTTAATTACTCATTATTTTTATACTATTTATAAATAATGTTTTGTTTTTAAAGGTTAAAGAAGAAAATGAAATGTGGAAACAATTTGAACGAATCAAACAAAGATCGGAACGAAGACAGCAGTACTTCAATGATAAAAGGACGAAATACCAATCAAAACATGGCAAAAACGTGGGACCAAACATATGGATGAAAAAATTGATGGAACTCGAAGAAAGTGATCCAAACAGGTCTAAACATAAGTTTATGATTATAATTATATTGAACAAAAATAATTATTTTATCAACACATTTACATGAATACAGGTGGGGTCACAGCGGATTCAAAGAATTATATCCCGAAGAATTCACTGAAACTGATGATCGATCACAACATTCGGAACAAGAGTCGAACAGTTCAACAAACAGCGAAAAATCAGTTAAAAGTAAAAAACATTCGTCAAAAAGAAAGCATAAAAAACATAAAAAGCATAAAAGTAAACACAAAAACAAACATAAAACGAAGAAAAAATAAATTTCGTGTTTTATAATTGAAATGTTTTTATAATTTTAATATTTTTATTGAACAAATAAAATCGTAATATTTATTTAATTAATGATATTATGATTAATAACAACAAATAAAATAAAGTTATAATATATACACAATAAAACTATGTATCGCTAGAAGTAGACAGCGGCCGCTGGATCACTATCGTCATCATTGGGATCCGTTTGGAACAGCGATGCTTGCAATTGATTCACTTGTTCTTCTTGTTGCTCTTCCACAACCGATAATCGCGCCAAAAGTGCGTCTATTTGTTCGCGTAAACCAATCAATGGTTTATAAGTGTCACGCGTTAAGCCGTCACGCGCTAACGTAGACATCACTGACATCGCTGTAAACATTTATTAAATATTTTCGGATAAATAAACAAAGTTTAAATGCCAGATAAAAATAGATATGAAAATAAACTCAAGGTTTGCGCGTTAAGTGAAACGGAATCAACAATTCCATACCTTTATCAAAGAATGTAACTTCTCTTACGCTTGTATTATCGTGTTGAGCAATATCGCAAACTAAAGACCATTCCCACTGATCATTAATGCCTATTATATCATAAATAAGCAAATTTTAATAATAATAAACAATTTGTGTTTAATATGTTTAATAAACACTGAAATAATAATACAGTTTATACTAATGTATTATTACTTCCTTATTTCGGTTATCGAAATAAACATTTCAATATTCTAAACATTTTAGAAAATATGATCAGAGATGTAATTTTAGAATTTTTGATACTTTAAAACATTTCATTTTTCAATAATTTTTTCATTTATTATGTCCCTAAGACATACTTAAACATGAAACTTCTTAAAAATTACTTTTATTTTAATTTTGTTCACAGTTTGTGTTTACACGTGATTATAAGAGATTTTATCCTTTAGTAGACTTATCTTATGAGTAATATATTTACGAATTTACTAATAGTAATTAATAGACATTTTAAAGAAATCATTATTCATTATTATACTCAAACATTTTAACATTAATATTAATCAAACCCCAAAAATTTTAAATAAAATATTTTTTTCCGATTATTTAGGAAAACTAATTATCTGTGTGAGTAATAATACTCTAAGATATAGAGATGCACATTTTAAAAGGTTAAATTAAAAATAAAATGGAGGTTCACCGTTTAACTCCTTTTAGCTTTTCGAAATGATTTTTCATGAATATTATATGAAAATTTTTTTTAAATTTTCATATTAATTTTAAATTAAAAGACAAGATCGAAACAATCGAAACGATCGGAACAAGCTCCGACTTTGCCTTTGACTATTATATCTGACTTTGCCATTTCGATTTAAATTAGTAATTGGTAGATCTCTCAGTTCGATCGCTACCTTTCTTTAATATTCGTAAGTTGAGTACTGTATTGTGCAGATAAGACTTAAAAGTTGGACAAATATAGTATGTTTTTAAACGGCATATGCCAAAAATTGGAATATTCAGTCAAAATCAGTTGCTATTCAGTCTGATATTTTATGAAAAGACTTTATTCCAAAATCCATTTATTATTATATTTTTGCAGATAATTCAATAATTTAACGTCACCTATTTTAGTCAAATTTTTGATTTTTGTTTTTGTAATATCCTCATATCGGTAAAATCCCATTAATATAAGAAATATTAAAATCCTGGAGTTAAAATTATTAAAAATATTAAAATTCCAAAGACTGGAGTCTGAGTATGAACCTCTATACATTTTCATACAATAAAAATATTTCAAGAGTACAATTAATTCAAACTTTAAGTAACATTTCATGTTTTGCAACTGTTCAAATGCGTACTTTAAAATTTATTTTTTATGCAAAATTAAAATTAACTAAACTGAGCAAATATTTATTTTTTAGCAAAAATTATAATATTATTGAGACAGAAATTAAATAAAACAAAATAAATAAATTTTTAGCGCATCTGATAGCCCCTGTATAGCGCCTCAGGTTCAGCCTCCAAAATGTAAGAACCTCGAACCTCATTGAAAATTCAGAATCATAAACCCAAGCCCGGGTTCAAATTCCGGCACTCTAAACCTTCATCACTAGATAAAACACGAAATCCCTTTATTATGTTAAAGAGTACAGACGGATGTAAAAACAAGTCAATATATCTTAATTTTGCAGTTAGATTAAAATCTCCCATTAAAGGTGCCAATGGTTTGGTTTGTAATGGTTAACCAATGGTTTTAACCATTGGTTAACGGTTTGAATTGGTTTGGTTTATGTTTTTATATTATGGTTTGGATTGGTTTGAAAACATTAAATTAAAGAAAACCACTTTCAAACCATTAAACCATTTACATAAAAATAGCATAAATATTTTTTAAAAATAATGGCTTCATCTCCTAATTTTGATAATTTTTCATTTTTAAAAACAACAAGTGATAATGAAAATAATTTTCTAATGTCGAAATACTTAAGGTTGTGTTAAATCTTCATTAAAAATATAACTCTAATAATAAATCATTTAAAAAA
>JAQIXJ010002959.1:0-14175 GCA_034700185.1 Phthiracarus laevigatus
ATAGTTCTAACTGTATGGCTATTAATGTGTACTGTATTGTTGTCCGCATTCGCTGGCGTTCAACGAGGATTCTTCGTACAAAGTATACCATTTGATAACATAGACAGTTGGGAACAGATGAAAATAAATAAAGATATTCAATTGCTGACTTTTGACTCGTCTATGAAAATCGATGACGAGTATAATTCACGTATAGCTAAGATATATAAATTTGGTTACGATTTTCAGAATACTATTAAAGAGATAATAGATAAAGTTGAAACGAAAAAATTTTCATATGTTACCGACAAACTAACTTTGTATGATTCAATAATAAAACAAAGTCATCATAAATTTATTAAGTCAAATCAATACCACGTTTCAAAGAATGGCGGCATAAATATCCCATACTTTATTTTATTTCTAAACGTTAATCATTTGTTAGAAACTTTGTTTAATAACCTGTAAGTGGTATATTTTTTAATTTAATAATCACAAAAAATTAGTTTTTAATTTATTATAATAATTTCACAACCGAACCCAAAATTGGAATTAATTTTATACTAAAGACAAATAAAATAAATACCAAAATAATGTTTAATTATCTTTTTGAATTATTAAGGCATTTTGGAATTCTAATAATGTTTATTTTAGAGGTCTTAGATTACTGTTTTAGGTTACAATAGTACATTCAAGTCTTATTCACTCATAAAATTAATCCAAACATGATAAATTTTTAATAGATTTGATTTATTTAATTTAAGTTATATTAATCTCTACGAAACTGGTATATATGATCACTGGTTTTCAATATTTGACGAAAGAAAGAAAATTTATTATAGTAATGAATTGGATGAAAATAAACACGATTACATTGACATATCATTACTTCGATTAAGTGGTATTTTCTATTTATGGTTTATTGGCAATTCTTTATCAATAATGGCTTTTATTAATGAAATTGATATTTTATTGTACTCATTAAATTTTTTATATTTAATGAGATTAAACATAAAAAATATTGCTTTCAATTATTTTCAGAAGTTTAAGCTATTTATTTGTAACAAAAAATAATTATTATTTATTTAATATACATCATGATTTTGTATTAAAAACCAGGACATTTTTTGTCAATAATTTTTATTATTATTGGGAAATATTGATGGTGAATGATAAAATTTATTTAGACTTTTGGCATTTAGACTTCATTAACAAACGTATAAGGAATTATTCGTATTTGTTCCTTCAAACTAAAATTTTATATTAAATATTAAATAAAAAATTACGGAAACAAGCTTAAAGAGCATATTTTTGAAACTAATTAAAATAATGTTAAAAAAGACGGAAACAATTATTAATTTTAATTCCTCAGTCAAGATAATATGAACGATATTTTAATTATAATATTAATTGTAGTTTAAAACTTGCACACAAACGAATTCAATCTGAAATAACAAATATTTGCAGTATATTTTCCATGTGTAGCTTTAATTTGCACTAGTGATGTTTTTATACCAAATTTACTAATTATAATTATGTAATTCCTATTCTATTATTTAATTTTAAAATAATTTCTATTCTAATCCTAAATTTTTAAATATTTTTTATTCTTTTCTTAGTGTCATTTTTTCGCACACTTCTTTTCTATTCCTAATGTAGATTTTTTTTTGTTTTAAAGCAAGTTTTTTTATTTGGCGAAATGAATCAATTTAATCGAAAAAACCTCAGTATTCTTTATTTAGTACAATATATATATATATCTAATTATGTTAGGGTGACGCGCACTGCGCAATGCGTACTGTAAGCATTTTACGTAACGTTGTTTGCTATAGTTTTATTAACACACGTGTTTTATTAAGCATTATATTAAAATACAATAGCCGTAAGATTACGTCACTTAATGATAGACACTGATTATGCGCATCACTACTGTATAGCATTACATTTAGCATTTATCACTGCAATCTATTATTGTTATTATTTATTGGATTTATTAACAGCCTGTAATAATACATGTATACAATATATCACTGCACTGGACAAAGCGATATTAATTTTAATTAATAGATTCAAAAAGATAGCATTTGCTACTTTTTTATTTCATAAATTGGAAGCATATTATTGTTATATGTGCACGAATTACAAATTTTAAAGTCATTTTAACTCAATTATAAAAGCTATTAACTGCTATTTTTAATGATAAATGCTATAAAAGCTATTTTCCTGAAATCGAAATATTGTCATTTAAATCTGTATAGTTTATGATACCCCTTCACCAAAAATATTTTTATATCACCGAAAATTCTTAACTAATTTTCCAAAAAATGTTAAATTTTCTAAAAAAATAAATTAAGAAAGATTTAGAAAAATGTTAATATTAAGAAAATGACATTAAACTTTAACCTTTAAGTAATTTTACAAAAAAATATAAATGCTATTTTAATTGCTATTTTGGTGATTTATTAATGATATTTATAGCGCTATTTCTATATGCTATAAATGCTATTATTTTGACTCTATTAATTAACTAAAACCTATTTGTCTCCCCCAAATTTAATGATACTATCAGAATAATCTCAAATAAAATCTCCACACGGGTGTCACTGAAGATGTCGGAGTGCAGAGGGATGCAATTCACAAGGGATGCATGGGCACAACGAAATGAAAAATTCAGGGGTATATGAAATACCAGGAAGTACTCAGGTGTTCGAGGGCACAGAGAAATTGGGAGAACAAGGGAATGCAGTACACAAGAGAATACGGGAGACAGGAGATTCGGGGTAAAGGGGAATGCGGGGCAACAAGAGCAAACGGGCTCTAGGGAAAAGTGAGATCCATAGCTTTGGGTTGATAACATTGAGCAATTTGCGGCAAATTTTGCCGCGGGTTTCTAGTTAATTTATAGTTACTAAAAACATGTGACTACTTATCTGTTATCGTTGGAAAATATTTTATTAGACATGTGAGGCACTTAACAGGTAATTGATTATTACAATCAATTTTATCGCTTTAGTTAATCGCGTCTTAATTAAAATTAATAATTAATTCTTTGGAAACATTGAAGTTTTGTTTTTTAAAATCATATAAAAACGTTGGACACTAAGATTAAGAACGAGTGCGATCATTAAGTAACTGTCTATGGTAGGCCATTGAGCCAATTGAACGAGTAAAAAACTTTATATACAGTTTAATTACAGAAATGTAACATTGAAACTGAAACACAGGAAACCCAAAGTTACGGTCAATTAAAATTTTATGCCTAAAAAGGAAAACATTACAAATAGTCACATAACACATTTGATTTCAAAGCTTATGAGTTCAGTGCTATGTTAAACATTATTTGCATGTTTTAAAACAACTAAAAATCATAAGGAAATTATTTTGGTTTTAATAAAAATGAGTACTGATTTGTTGGATAAAGTTCTATTGAATATAAAATTTGTTGGATAAAGTTCTGTTAGTGTGCATGCGATTCCTTTAATGTTTATTGAAAAATTTCCAACAGCTAATAACCTCATTTGAATACAATTAAAAATTTGATTGAAAAGTTCGAGAAAACCGGGTCGGTATTAAATATCGCAACGCGAAGTACTGGTCTGACAATAATCCTCACTGAGCTTGTGACACAAACACCCAAAATGATCCGCGAATTATGATTTGGTGCGGTATTTGGAATACTCGGATAATTTGACTATATTTTTGAAAGTTCAGTAAATGGTGAATCGTATTTAAAATTATTCAACGATATATTTCCGATAATTTCAAGTTTCCCGAATTTTGAAAATGCTATTTTTCAACAGGAAGGTCATTTTGCTGTTCCGGTTCGGGAATGGTTCAATTCAAAATTTCCCGATAATTGGATAGGTAGACGCGGCGCAATCTAATGGCCACACAGGTCACCGGACATTACACGACAAGACATTTTTGTGGTGATATATTTATACCGACCGGCCTCGGGATATTGAACAATTGAAAAATATTATAAAGTGTTTGTGAAAGTTTAAATGATTCTCCAATATTTAATTGTATTAAATGAGTGAAAACATCGATTAAAACACAGCATTTGCAATGATGGCGAACAACTTAAACTTTTAATTTAGAATTATTTTCGCACTTATATAAGTAGATTTGCTTGTAATGAGTTTTTTCAAATACAAATAAAAATAAAGCACATCGACAGTTACTTAATGATCGCACTTAACATTTATTATTTTTGTTTAGCAAACTGAAAGGTAGGAAACTGGTGCTCCAAGAAATCGTGCCGCTCTTATACGAGACTAAAAGAGAGGCGACACTCGCGACGAACGTAACGTGTTAAAGCACATGTTTTATGTTACAGATTTATTACTAATTTTAATGGTATGGCTTTTTGGTGCAGATGTTTGAATGTTCACAACGGACGAAATCTTTATGGGAATCCGGCGACGGATTTAAATAAGCGAATCCCAAAACGTTTTCAATATCACTGACGACTCGATTGGATGGTTCAAACCACGAGACCACTGACGAGATGTGAAAGAGAGGCGAAGATGGACACACTTGGTGACGACGCGTAAAAGCGAATGGACCTGTTTTGTCTACCAGTGACGATCAATACTTTAGATATTTATTTTTTATTATTTTTTTTAATCATTAATATTTTATAATTACTCAACTCTGATATTATCAATCAATATTTTTTTCGATTACGGTATTTCTACTAGTATTTACTTAAATTGTGTTATAATACATAATTGTATTTGTGTGCACTGATGCGGACTCGAGTGAAAATAAATATCACTTAATATTAAATAAACGTATTTTATTCACTAACATTTGTTTTCATTTAATCGTAACGACACTGAAATCGGGAGCGACGGAAACACTCCGTTACACAAACATATTAAAAATTTTTCAAAAATGAATTTACTAACTAATAATTAAGGTTTGAGAACTGCGCATACATAAACCGGTACTAATGTTTAAAAATGATCAAGAAATATAGTTGATTCGCGAGTTAAAAAAATGCAGTTTGCTATGAGAATAGGCCTAAAAGCCCCTGTGGTGTGTGGCCTCAGGGCTAACTTGTACCGATTTAACCAACTCTAACCTGTGAGCAATATGATTCCAAAGTGCTCTGTTTAGTCGAAGTAACCTCATATCCGCGTGTATTTACGCAGCGTTGAACATGGACTATAGTCATTTTCATTTCAAATGAAACATTTATCTTTAATTTCGATTAAATATAACTTTTACCATACGCTGTAATTAAAGTCGACTAGAAAGTGAGATATTTGTGAACTATTTGTTCTTGCTATTAGTAAAATATTCGATTATCGAAGAAAATTTAGCGAATAACTATTATCTTTTGTGGGAATTGTGGCAAAACTAATATATATAAATTACTCAATTTTACATTTTTAAAAGATTTTTATAGAGTGCAAGAAAATATAAAAATAATACGATTCTGTTGCAATTATTCACACTGAATTCATAGTCAGTTATTAATGATTTTATTTGTCTTCAAAAAATAAATATACTTTTCAAGTGAAATATTCACCAATTTTGGATTCACGCATAGATCACAAACGCGTTCACATCCATTAGTTAATCTCTCTTCCTTAATAAATGACATTAACATTCTATGACGACAGCCGCCGCCACTCTCGCAATACGTAACCATAGCATCCAAATATTCTTTCGTAACTCTAGTATTATCCACTAAACTATATCTCGCATCGCGACCTAAAAGCAAATAGTTAATCCTCTTATCATGAACCGAATAATAAATTCGACATTTCGCTGGTCTACCATCGCGACCAGCTCTACCAGATTGTTGGTAATATGACGACAATGAAAAAGGAATATTCCAGTGAACCACAAATCGCACGTTTGGATTATCAATTCCTAATCCAATGCAAAGCGTTGCCACCAGACATTTTATTTCGTTGCGCATCCATTTATCTTGGATGTTATTTCGTTGATCGCTATTCATGTTGGCGTGATATGGCGAACAACTAACGCCAAGATTAAACAAATCGCTTGCTAATTGATTGCAAGTGGATTTTTCTCTGCAATAAACAATTCCAACTTGAGATGTCCTATCGTTTGAATTCTCATTGAAGCAAATTTCTTGATTTATAAAATTGCTTAAATTAAATATTGGATCAGACATTAGATCTTTGAATACAACTTCATAATAAAGGTTATCCCTGTAATTAGAAGCGATAAATTTGGAAATAGGTTCTCGAAGTTGTAAAATAGATATCATTTCGTTAAGTACTTTAACATTCATTGACGCGGATAATGCTATCCATTGAACTGAAGGATATCGCAGTTTAAGTGCTCCGAGTTGTAAATAATCGGGTCTAAATTTATAACCCCATTCTACCACTAAATGAACCTCATCTATAGCTATGCGCTTTAACTGTTCGGTGTTATATAAGTGGTCGAGAATTTTTTGAGATTTCATTGCCATTTCTGGTGTTATATACAACAATGCGATTCTCACCTAGATTTGTAAAATACATTTGCTTTATCTATTTTTCGTTTATTAATTTATTAAATACATCAATTTAAAAATTACTAAGATTATTACCGTATCAGACATCAACTCTTCTTCAATTTCTTTTCTTTTATGTGAGTTTGTAGTTGAATTGTACGTAACTGCCCTAATATTTAATTTTGCCAAAGAACACACCTGATCGTGGATAAGCGCTAAAAGTGGCGATATAACAATCGTCACGCTTCCTCTAATACCATCTTTTAAATTTTGCGTCTCGCAAACAGCTGGCAATTGATAAGTAAGCGATTTACCACTTGCTGTTGGCATCAAAACCAAAATATCATTTTGATTTCTCAATGCCTCTAATATCGAATCTCTCTGCTGATCGGAACGAAAACAACTATAGTGAAACACGTCTTCTAAGGTAGATTCAGCTCTTATTTGATTACAGCAATTATCAATAGAAATTGTGTTCACAGAATTGGTATCACAATTAGTATTGAAATCTGTGTGATCGATTTTTAATTTTTTATCTTCGCTTGTTGTTGATGTTGTCGACGATTTTCTTTTCGGATAGTAATCTGTGATCAATTTTTGAGAAAAATTTTGAGACATTTTTCAATAACTACAATTTTATTTAGTTATCGTAAACAAATACTGAATGATTTCATATAGCAATTAGCAAACAAAATAACACTAAATTGTTGTTATTTAATTATGAATGCTTTTAAATGATTATTCAAAGTATACTGTTATTGCTAAACATTTATGATTTGCTCTGTAAATATATATAGTTAATCTAATCTTTTCGGCAATGACATGATTAATGAAATTTTTATGTGATAAGCCGTCAGAAATCTATAATATTCAATTGCAAAGTTTTATTATCGCATCATATAATGAGCTAAAAACATAGTGTAATTATGAAAATATTTGTTTATCTTTTCTTGTGACTGCAAATTACTAAATGTATTTA
This sequence comes from Phthiracarus laevigatus, assembly GCA_034700185.1. Taxonomy (NCBI): domain Eukaryota; kingdom Metazoa; phylum Arthropoda; class Arachnida; order Sarcoptiformes; family Phthiracaridae; genus Phthiracarus; species Phthiracarus laevigatus. Next base: position 7,440 of record JAQIXJ010002959.1, read on the forward strand.
AATGACTAATTTTCGATTAAACATTATTTTGAATCATTTAAATTGGTCGATGAGTGTCAGAAATATAGTTATAAGACCCTGAAGAAATTCATGATAATTTTCTTCATTAAATGAAAGTAGAATCCAAACTACCAACATATTTAAACCTCTTAAGAATTATCTATTCTTGATTATAATCTAGTTTTAATCTTTATTTTTATGCTTAAATTTGTATAAATTAACTCAAATCATACTAGATATCAGTATTTTATGTAAACTTATTTTATGTTTGTTTGCGCATTATTCTGTAGTTATGATAAAGATTAACCATTAATGATTAAATAAATAAATTTTAATAGAACAAAATACATTAAGTATTAAAATTATAAGTTCAAATAAATTTAGTAAATAAATAGCCCGCTTTCATTTAGTAATAAAAATTTAACAAAAACAGTAAATGAAAATCAGTAGAACTATTGTTTGCTTAGTACATCAACAATCCATTGATAATAAAACGATACGCGGGTGAACACATCAGGATAGCCTGGATTAGCACACGGTATGCCCCAAGAAGTGATGCCTACCTGATACCACTTTCCATCTCCGGCTAAGCATTGTAAAGGGCCGCCAGAATCGCCTGAACATGTGCCTGTACCACCTTTATTCGTACCACCGGCGCAGATATTAGTGGTTGTATTCACGCCATCCAGAAATGTTGCGCACGATTTCATGTCATATAATGGTTCGTAAACTTTAAGCAGAGTTCTTGATTCGGAACTCCCTGCGTATAATCAAAAATAAAATATTTTTAATATTTAATACCAAATGATTTGAGGTCTGTTGTTTAAATGGATTATTTTCGAGGCAAATAAACTTAACCAAACATAGCTTAAAGTTTAAATTACTGTATATAGTAGCCTAAGAAAAATACCAGCATATTTTTCTTCCCAACCGGTGGCAAAACATTTGTAACTAATAGCGGTCGACGAATTCTGCAAACATATTGGCTGCAAAAACTTGTGCCGCCCTTCAAAATCAATACGTCCGTCCATTTTTATTAGTGCGATGTCATTGCGAACTGTGGTCGGATTGTAGTCTTTGTGCGCTACTATCTATAAAATACCGTACATGTTATAACAATATCCAGACGTTTTAAGTTTTATTACTTTATCCGCGTAAGCAAGTATCGCCGAATTCTCTTGTTTAGTCAGATTATTTTTGCCCAAATATATTTTATATTTTGAACGATCTTTACCAACCGTACAATGAGCTGCAGTTAAGACCCATCGTTCGCTAATAATAGTTCCGCCACACATCGAAATCATGCGTTGGCCATCTTCGTTGTCATACTCTCTGGTTAGCAGTATTTGCCACGGAAATTCGCCATACTGTGCATTCGAGCCGCCGACTATTCTCCAGTCAAATAGAAAGTTTGTTTTCTGCTGACTTTTACCGCAATTTTCGGGTAAATTTGAGCAATTTGTTAAATAAATATTTGTAAGAATAAAAATTATATAATAAACAAACAAAAATATATTCATTATTTTTTGTATGATTTATGAAAGTGTTTCTTACGATAACTTAAAAATTTCAAAGTTACTGTAAGTTGAAAAAAGTTACATAAAGTTTTGCTCTTTTGTTTGCATTTATATAATATCTATCAGACTTAATGATGATGATGTGAAAACAGATAGAATTTTCCACATGCTTACCAAAATACATAGAAATGAGGCGATGATTAACGAAAGGATCGAAATTTTTTCCCATTGTTGACTTTTTATTATTTTTACTGATATCAAAACGGTAAACAAAGAAGTATTTTATTTACCAATGGTATATGTATATAGTGCTGTTTATTTTTCTGTAAATTAATAAATTTAAAATCCCGGGTTACATTAAATAAGCGAAAAACTATTTTAAGATATAAGAAATTATCATAAAATTTGGTGTCATATGATAATACCACCTCATTTTAATGCCGCTAATTATTCTTAAATAATCTTATCGCTTAATTTTTTGAAACGGTAAACCCAATTCGTAATTATCTTTTAAAGTACCTTAACTTTGATAATCGCATCTATTTTAGGAGTTTTGTACTCATTTTCTCATAATGAAACGTGTGTTTAAATTTCACAAAAAAATTTCTTTACTCAAACCTTGATAAGATAGTCATGCGACACTTTATTAATTTAATATTATTAATATTGTAAACCATTTTTTTATGAGCAAACAAGTTTTGTGTATTTTAGCTGGTCTTTTGAATATTACATCATAAGATTGATGAGTGAATAGAAATCATACTTTGTTTTCTAAATGTTGTTTATTAAATATTTTACAGATAACGAGAGCTACACTTTTTATCAATAAAAATTTTTTTCCTGAATTTTCTTGTACCGAACTTACCGAATATATAATATATACTCATTTTGCTTTTATTGTTTTAAAAACAAAAATAAATAAATCATTTTTCCAAAAAAGTACCATTGGGTTTTGTGAAGAAGTATTCTAAAACTTTGCAAAAAATATTATTAATGATATATATCGGAAACAAATGATCATTAAACAAATAAATAAATAATTAAAATTGGCTATCGATTTTTACATAAATTATGTATTATTAGACAGTATTGTCTTCTCTATCCATTCCCTATAATGCGAAACTCTCGTAAACACGTCCGGAATTTCCGGTCGAGCGCAAGGTTTCCCAACAGAAGTAACACCAATTTGATACCACTTTCCATCAGCGTCTGTCTCGCATTCTAGTGGTCCGCCAGAGTCACCTCTGCACGTGCCTAATCCGCCACTGGAAGTGCCGCCCGCGCAGATATTCTGCTCTTTCGTCACTTTTGGAAAACTGATTTCGCATTTTGTCAGATTGAATATCGGTATTTCCACTTTCATTAGTACCGTTGTGTGCGCTCCTTCTAAGGTTTAAAATTCATTTTAAGTTAAACCATTTCTAAACTCAACGTCTTTAATGAGGATTATTATCGTTAGCTAACCTGCATTAGTGTCACCCCAACCGGATGTGAAACACTTTTTCTGCGGCTCTGCCGTATTCGATGCGACGCATATTGGGTGCAAATAGTTGTGTTTATTCGCGAAGTCAATGTGTTCGTGAATTTTTAAAAGAGCGATATCGTTCTTCTCTTCAAAGTAATTGAACTCTTCGTGCATTATTACCTGTAAAAAATTTTAAACCACCAATCGTTTATAAACGAAAACATTAGATATCGGAAATTACATTTAATCTCATAAACTATCTAGTTTTTCGTTTTAGGTTACCTTATCGACCGAACTTTTAACAAATGTCTCGTTCGAAGATGTTATTTGCTTTAAATCGTGAACACCGAGATAAACAGTAATATCTTTTTCATTAGAGTCAGTGAAAAAACAGTGAGCGGCTGTTAGAATCCATCTCTCGTGTATAAGCGTTCCGCTACACGCAGAATTAAACTCCATAGAACCAGATATAAGACCGTGTATTTTGATGTATGCCTGCCACGGCCACTCTCCTAATGCCGACTCTTTTCCACCCGCTATTCTCCAACCCGTACTGGCTGTGATATTTCGCTGCCCGCAGTGATCCGGAAGTTTTCCTGTGTCACTGTTTACAGTTGCCAGCATTAATAAACCCAAAAATGTGATAAATTGGATATTTAGATGCATGTCTTTTTTGTGTTATTCAGGTGAGAACTTTTCGATCGGAAAACTGTTTTAAAAAGGAAATCTTTATCCTAAAGCAAAATACCCCGTTAGAGTGCATTTTATTTTTATCTCCACAGTTTATGACAAAATAGGATGGGAATCGCAGTGAATGTTTAGCCAGGACTTTGCTATTGTAGTGTATTGTTATAATACTACCGCTTTTAATGTTTAATACTGCATTAATAACATCGCATTATTTCAGTATAAATTGAATTTGTTTGCAGTAAATGACGTGGTTTAACGTCACACTTGGATTAAATTCCTTAGTGATTGCGATAAACTGTATATTACGAAAAGGGTTAATGAACAAAATTTCAAAAATATCTGCACAATTATTATTGGAAACAAATAGTAATTAAAAATGACCAACGCTTAGTTTTTGTTGTTTGGGTACGTCAACGATGTTTTTTGAATTTGCGAGTATATTTGAATTGGAATTTAAAACAAATGTAAATTCTGTTATATTAATGAATATGATGTAAATAAAAAAAGATGCTTTTGAAATCTGATATAAGTTAACATTTAAAAAGAATCTAAAATGAGAAACATTTTTATTACAAGCTTTATTAGATTTAAAATAAATTAATAAATTAAAATACAATAAAATAAATATGAAACAATTATTTTCTAGTCATTCGTTGCAATCAGTTTTAATTACATCGCCATAATCGTGTCGATCGCCATACATATCAATACTATCCTCTATCCATGTCCTAAAATGAGCCACATCTGTGTAATGTCCGTTATTACCGAATTGACACGGTATTATACCAGTGGAAGTAACGCCAATTTGATAATACCTTCCATCGTAAAACTGTAATAATGGACCGCCAGAGTCGCCAAAACATATGGTCGAAAGCGGGCTTCGAATACATATTACGTGATCAATTGGTTCCACGAAAATCAAGCCAAGATAGCTAAACACATTGAGTGAATAGCAGTATTGTTTTGAATGTAAATCGGTTTCGCTTGTTTGCAAAATATCGGGAACATGAAAATTCTTTTTAATACCAAAATACGATAATACGTAATCGAACAAATTAAATTGTTTCCAAATACCCCAACCAATTATAATACCTTTATTGCTTATAGGATTACCGTTTTGTGGCGGCAGACATACCGAACCAATCTTATATCGGTTTGAATAAGCTTCGGTCAATTTTAATGGTTTATCTATTTTGATGAGTGCTATGTCTGCGTTAACGGATGTTCTAGCTTTTAAGCTCAGTATTGTTGTAAAAAACGTTGAGTTTTTTAATCAAGAATTAAATAAAATGCAACAATAAAATAAACGCATATAAACTAAATCATATTATAAACAAACTTAATAGCATTTAGATATGTTCAAATGGATGGTATGGAAAGGTTTGGATACGTTTTGTATGTTTGGTTTAGGTTTAGGTTTAGGTAAAGGTTTGGTTTAGGTTTGGTTTAGGTTTGGATAGGTTTGGTTAGGTGTGGATAGGTTTAAGTAGGTTGTAGTCCGATTAGACTAAAATATTAAGATTAATGATACTTAAATTATCTGTAAACTTCTAATAAACCAGTTTTAAATCAAATAATTATTGCGTTTGCAATGTATAGGTTTAACGGTTACTCGTATTACGTTTTTAAACAATATATTTTTTATTTTTACAAAATACTTTTACAACAATACTGAGCTTAAAAGCTAGAACACCCGGAAAATGCAGTACAAATAGCTTATTTAAGTATTTTAATATAACGAGAAACTGAATTATATTGTTTGCAGACAGAGAAATAGAGAAACGAAAAAGTGTTTTTCATTTGACTTTGACAGATATATGGATTTGGGTATTCTGTCCGTCTGTCCGTCTGTCTGTGCACGTGTTTATGTTAATTAAGGGAATTTGATTTTAACTTAAATAAAGGGATTTTGACATAATTCATTTTCTAATTAAGGGAATTTATCGATTTCTTCTGATAAAAAAATTTTGAACTTTACATTAATAAAGGGATTTGAACTTATTTCTTATACTATTAACGAAAACACGTAATTAATATAATTTCAATTAATTAAAATGAATGGCTAATTCAACTTATAACTTCATTATTTAGTTGTTTAAAATAACTAAAACAATACATTAACTAACTTTTTAAACTTTTAATTCCAAAGTTTTTTAAATTAACTTTGTTAAAAAATTAATTTATAAAATTAAATAAACTAAGGAACTATGTAGACTTCTTTAAAAAGTTCTTAAATAATTAAATTAAATGTTTATTTATCGCTATCATGTTGGTAAATATAATAAAAATTGAACGGAGTCAATGATAGAACACCTAGTAACATTTAAATCATATAACTGACTCATATTGTGTAATATATATTTAATTGATTAAAATATAAACAACTTTATGGTAATTAAATCAAGAGAAACAGCACTCATTTTATTTGAATCAAGTTGAGAACAAATTGAAGTTATATTCTAACAGCTGTCAATATCGGACCTAAAGCTATAAAAAGCTGGCGTTGATAAGTTAATTAATCGGGAAAGTTAAGCAGATTTAAGCGCATCGGAAAATGAAAGCGAGGACAACTCAATAATTTTTAAAGCTTCGACTTTGTCTAAACTAAAGTGGTTGAAAATGTTAAAGTGCCAAAGAAATATAAAAATCAAATTGGTATTCATTAAAAAAACTAGATCGATACGGTCATAATATCTGACTTTGTAAAGAAAATTTCATTTATTATATGGTCGCTAACACTCTCCGTTTGCTTTCTCCAATTAGATTATATTACTTTTCATAAAATTGAGATTTTTACTTATAATTTCAAATTTTTACATAAAACAGACCATTATTCAATTCAGATTTACAACTTATAGGCTTTGTAAATAACAATAAAATCGGAATATCCCGTTCTGATTTTTGGGTATTTTTATCCGATTTTTTTCATTATGGTCCAAATTGTTACTATGAAAACGGAATCTCCCATTCTGAAAATCGGGAACTCACATTCTGAAAAACGGAATCTCCCATTCTGAAAAACGGAATCTCCCATTCTAAAAAACGGAATCTCCCATTCTGAAAA
>JAQIXJ010002960.1:0-14164 GCA_034700185.1 Phthiracarus laevigatus
TAGGTTAGGTTAGGTTAGGTTAGGTTAGGTTAGGTTAGGTTAGGTTAGGTTAGGCTAGGTTAGGTTAGGTTAGGTTAGGTTAGGTTAGGTTAGGTAAGGTTAGGTTAGGTTAGTTTAGGTTATGTTAGGTGAGGTTAGGTTAGGTTATGTTAGGTGAGGTTAGGTTATGTTAGGTTAGGTGTTAGATAAGGTTAGGTTAGGTTAGGTTAGGTTGGGTTAGGTTGGGTTAGGTTGGGTTAGGTTGGGTAATGTTGGGTTAGGTTAGGTTAGGTTAGGTTAGGTTAGGTTAGGTTAGGTTAGGTTAGGTTAGGTTAGGTTAGGCTAGTTTAAAATTTATTAGAATAAATTTTATCTCTTTGGATAATTATGGAGACGTGAAATGAAAAGAAAAAACAAAGACTTTTTTTAATGTTTCTTGAATTTATAGCCGAAAATACTTTCTAATTTTTTATTATTTATTGAATTTATATGTAGCATTTACTGTAATTTAAATTAAATTGCTTTTTCAATAATGCATTTTTTTGTAAGTTTAATTTTCTCGCGATTTTTACAACAATAAGAGCATGTAGTGCATAAAACCCAAATCTAACCATAATATAAAATAATTTTTCTATCTTTTTAGATTTAGTGATAAATAGAGTAATGGAAATGAAAATCCCTAAAGTATTTACTATTAAACATCATTTACAATTTTAATATGTATATTTTAGCAACAATGGCAAAAAAATCAATTAAAAATGACATAACAAGTCATATTTATAAAAATTATTATTACCTCACGTTCTTGAGGTTATAGATTCTATTAAAATACAAATGTTTATCGATAGCTCTTAAAACAAAGGAGCGGTTCACACAAATCCATTAATGGCTGAATACTGATCACATGTTTCTTTTCGTTTAAGTCATTAGTTTTCATTACTCCATTGTAGCACTTAAAAGATAAATTCAAGAATTTAGATGAATAATCAGGGTCTTCGAGAATGTTGCAATAAAAGACAGTGAAATTGAAGGCAACATCAAGTTTTAACTGGTAATTCGACTCAAGAAACTACTTTCATTAATCATTGAAAATCATTTTACTCGTATAGCGACACCGTTCTCATACGCGTCCATCAACTGTTTTTTGTTCTGCATTCAGCCGACTAACACAAGACATCTAATACTTTCGGTAATTTCTTTGTGATGCCTTTCTTCTATAGATATTTTTGTTAGCTTAATGTTTTATGTTTTATAATTCGTCGCTTAAATTATTAAAATTATAAACAATTAATAATGCGCTTATAATAGTTTTAGTTTTTTTGATCACTTGTAATGTGATGTAAAGCATTTAAAAATTAATATAAAAACTCATGTTTATTGTGACAAATTAAATGAGTCATAATAGGTTTAAAATCGAGGTTATATTACACGTTTACACATTTAATTACATACCACAGTATGGTTAAATCATTGGCATTTGTGAGCAATCATGATAGTTATCATTCCTTGGATTCGTTTCAAGTTTGTAGTTTTCAATAGAATTAGACCAAAACAAATTTTGATTTATTGACTGTTCTTCAATCCAAACACCATTTAGAACTTTAAAATAAAAATTTGACAAAAATACTCACGCTATAGTACACTACGGCCCTAATTTTAATAATCGACTAAACTTGTAAACAAAATATAAAAGTTATTAAAAAAATATTTTACTTTATTCGAGAGGATAAAAATAATTTTAATCAGCCAATTCAAAACTTATTTTGAATTATCCAAACATATTAATGCTTAAAGTTCAGTTAAATTTTAAATAATGAAAATCTATATTAAACAATATTTATTTTAACTCATATATTATTAATCAGTATTTAATACACACCAATAATGCTATATTTCGTGGTCTCGTTCCTTTAAATATACTTCATTATATAACTTTGTAGAGTATTAGTCAAATAACCATACCATACCATATTTCCGTGATTATCATTCGGAATTGTAATATCATTACATGTTTGTCCAGAACAAGTGTCTAGTTCAAACCCGTCATCAAATGTTTGACCAAACGAAACTCCAATGATCGTTATATGCTGATGCATATACTTTAAATTTAGAACTATCTATACGACCAAATATTGAAATATAACCCCATTGGAAAGAACCAAACTTTTTTCTGTTTTTATCCATTTCACTTTCATCATTTAATCAACGAAAGAATTCTCCTCGAGGATCTGGTAAATTAAACCAATCTTTGTGCCATTATCTGAACCTAATGTTGTGCCAATTTATTTCATATAAATCATTATACATGGTGCGAGAAACCATAAGATTTGCAGCCATCAATCTGGAGCTTCTTTACAAGCATGCTATAGTATCAGGAGGGGTAGATTTTGTATTTTTTTGTTGAAGCGTTATTTTAGTTGTTTCTAAATCCTTTTTAAGTTTAAATCTTGTGTTGTCAACGGATCTTTCAAAGCCAGACATTTTTGATTTAGTGTTTTCTATTCTGTCTTTAATTACATTTAGTTCTTCATAATAATCGGTTTCTGTTTTCACTATCGCAAACCAGAAATCATCAGAGATATTTTGTTCATATTTTAATTGGACGATTGCTCCCATCTTTTAATTCGTGGTATTGCTTCAAAATGTCTTCGATCATTACTGTTGGCAAAACAAATTGCATGTTTTGGTTTTTTTAGTCTGTATTCCTTTTTGACACTTTTATATAACACACCTCTAAATAATGCGAACTTTGTTCGTGTTTTTCGGTGGTTTTTTTCGTTGCCTTATATTTTGTGAACTAATCCCCTTATAAATGGGTCTGCTTTCTGTCATTCTCTTAATTCGTCATTATAAATATCTAGTGCTTGCGTTATTATCATCATTATCAGTTCTTCATATACTATCGTATGATTTAACTGTTTAATTATTTTGTCAAAACTTCTATTTCGTTCGTTTTCCGTGTTAAATATTTTCATCAATGTTTCACTAGTGGCTTCTTCCCTATTAGTGTATTTGTCTATTCTGCCTACTCTGCTCAATGCTTCCGCCGCTGAATTATTTACACATTTTATATATTTCGCAAGAAAATAGAATTCACTTAAATCAATTGCTCATCTATTTAGGTGTATGTTTTTAAATACATTTAACTTATTTAAAGCTCCCAAAGCTAAGTGATTTGTTCGCACTTCAAATGATCAATCTATCAATTTTTTTCTAAACATTCTGACGGCAATGATTATAGCAAATAGCTCTATTTCAGTCGCCTACCAATATATTTGTTCTTTTTCCAATTGACGATAAAATACGTAACACTCTTATTTTGTTATCTTCTTCTGACAAAATATTCCTCACTCTCCATTATATGAAACCTCACTTAGGATTACTTTTTGTGCACTTTTCTTTAGGATGTGATAACATAGGCTCTTTAGTTCATTCGGTTTTGATCATATTTAAAATACTTTCGAGCTCTACTGTCTACACAAATTTCTGATTTTTTATTAGCTTATATAGAGGTGTTATTTTGTCCAGACATACCTACGTACTAAATTTACTATTCCCAACAATGATTGCACTTCTTTTAAATTTTTTGGTGATCTTAATTTTTTAATCGCTTCCACTCTTTTGTTATCCATTTCAAAGCCTTAGCGTGAAATAATGTGGTCTTAAAAATTTAATTCGCTTTTTTTTGCTCTTTAACTTTTAAATGGTTTTAACTTAAATTTTTTTTCAATACACTTTTTTAAAATGACTTCAAATGCCTTCATATGATCGTGAAACGTTCTTTTTGTTTGACACAATAAATAATCTAAATAAATGATAAGAGTTATCCATTTTCCTCTATTACAATGACGTCTGAGTATTTCTGCATAGCTTTTGGTGCTACTTTAACGCCAATTGGCACAAAATTTAATTCATATGTTCCACTTAATATTTAGGATGCCTTTTGCTATTTATGTTCTGCTATTCTCATGTGATAAAAATCAGATTTTCCGTCTCCTAATGAAAACGTATTCAATCGATGTAACTTATGTACACACGTTTTTAAGCTCATTAATGGATATTCTTCAGCGATTATATACTTGTTCAGTCATTTGTGATCGAGTTAATCTTTGAGTTTTAGCTATTTTCTTAACATATACAATAAGTGTCGAAACTGGTGAGTTACATTTTCTTGTTATGCCGTAATTCATCATTTCTCAATTGTATAAATTTACGATCCGCTGCTGAATACGAATAAGTTTTTTGATTTTCTAAACGTTTCTGAAAGTCTGTTTCCGTTTTTAATGGTTGAATAGATAGAGAGAGAGAGAAAAAGAGAGAGAAAGAGAGAGAGAGAGAGAGAGGAGAGGGAAAGAGGGAGAGAGAGAGAGATCATTATTTTAATATATAATTAGGATAAGGATTAAGAATTTTAGTTTCAATATGGATGACTGTGTGTATTACTGTGTTTATGACTGTATGTATGAATGTATGTATGACAGTGTGTTTGACTGCATATATGACTTTGTGTGTCTGACTGTGAGTATGACTTGAATGATATGGTGTTTAAGGGTATTTTAAATTTTTATGGACATATCCTGAATGAAGGAGCGCCTACCCTCTTGAGTGACCCCTCATTTTACTCAGCTTATTCAGTACAGTCGAATAATATAGGTGTTGATTGGTATTTTTAACATTTTTGGACGCCTCCTCTATGAGGAGTTGCCTACCACCTCGAGACCCCATACTTGACCTCCTCTCTTCGATCTGAATCCATTGATATAGGTTTTGAGGGGGTGTGTACCCCATGGGAGGAGCCTATAAAAGTCTTCTCAAACAAACACACATACAACAGACAATTAATGTTTTTTATATATAGTGATTAGTAAAAAAGTTTTGATTTTGATCTATAGCATTAATAATACATTCATTTACATTTAAGATCACTAGATACTAGTAGTTTGGTGGGACCATGCAAGCGAGGCGCATGGTAACACAAGTATTAAATTTCTAATTTCCCTATGCATGTTTAACACAATTAGACTCCTCTCTTTATGCTTTAGCTTCACCCACAACCAAAAGGGAGCATTGTTAGACGGACTTTATTTTATGTTGCAACAATATATGAAATTCTCACTAAACTCTTCTCACTTTTGAGCGCCTAAGGACACACAGACGGACAATGTCAAAAGCATGAGCTCTACTTTTATTTAAAAAGCTAGGTAAAAACGTTTAAAATATTGCAATGTTAAATCAAGAAAAATAGCTTATTTAAATATTAAAAGTTAACATGACAAGACAAGCAGATTGTGTAAAACATAAGAAGCGACTAAGAAAAAGTTTTTAAACATTTCATATAAACAATTAAATCATTTTTAAGTACCCTAATATTTCGATTATAAACCGAGGCCTTCTAAGAAAAAGTAACTTTATAAAGTTATTTATTATGCGGCATCGTATAATTTTAAAAATTTAATGCGAAAATTAAAGCTAGCCAAAATCATTGACGGAGTAGTCATAAATAATTAATATTTTCAATTTAATAAAATAAAGCGAAAGTAAAATATTTGCGAAATAAAAAATTTTCTTAAAAGTAATAGAAAAATACAAATGAAACTAATATTGCCAAAAGTAAAAGCAATATACAAATAATTTGACATTTACTTTTAAAAATTGTACTAAAAAGTAAATTTAAAAAGTTAAAGTAAAATAAATATTTTATTTTCAATTTTGCTAGAATCAAAAGTAAATTACAACAAAATTAAAATTTCTTATAAAACCAAAAAACAAGTGAAATTAAAAATGAAAGAAAAAGAAAAAGTACAAGACAATTAAAATTTGAAAGTTAAACAACAATACTAATAAGATATTATGTTGCAATTCATTTTGAATATCATAATTTTTATAATTACGATTTCTTATATATAAACTGTAATTAATACATAGAAATTTTATTTATGCTCATATATTCATTATATCGTACCAGCAATAAACTGGTTCAATAGGGTGGTATAACATAATTAATAATAATTTTTAAAATTTTTTTTTGTCATTAATAGTTATAAATTTTGAATTAATTATGCATGTTATCTGAATAATAAAATTCTATTCATATTTATTTTAATAATCAGAGTTGAGACTTTTTCGGAACTAAATCATAAAAATTTCTGTCGGAAATTCGGACAAAAAATCTACTTTTTCGGACACATTATCGGAAATTTTCGGAAAATTCTGAAAAGTTTTTAGTAGTAAATTAATAGATATACAAATATAAGTGTTGTTTTGTTAACATAAGACAGTAAGAAAATTATCGAAACAACTTATATTTAACTGCACATTTGTTGGTTTTTGAATTATTTATTATTAATCAGATAAATTTTTTACAAAAACTCATGTTTTTTCTGGAAAAGTCTTGTAAAACGTCCCGTCTTAAAACTCATCGAATCTATACAACAATTTTTCACTTAATTCTATTTTTCGGAATAAATTCGGCAAATTTCGGAAATTTTTAAATACACAATAATTTCGGAGTTTTCGGAAATTTAAATTGGTTTAAATTTATTTGTAATATATCTTTAATTTATATGCTTGTAATTCCGAAAGTTTTAGTTGATAATAAAAAAGTAGGATTTCCGAAAAAGTCTCGACTCTGGTTATGAGAGAGAATGCCTTTATTTCAATTCAGATAACAAACACACATACAGAGATGATAAGATGCACTGGTACAGTACTAGAGTTTGATGCGGATACCAAAACTGCTATCAGGATCAATCCGAAATATAATTAATACTTAATGTTATACGCCGGCACTCGTAAAGAATATTGCTTGTATACTGTCGAATATTGTGGATGGAATGGTGTGGACTTATAGGCAGGATTTTAACTATTAAACATCGACCTTTAGGCGGAATTTTAATTATTTAATGGTGTCGAACTATAGTCCTGATTTGAATCATTAAGTGTACTTCTATATCTACTTTAATACTTTGAATTCTATAAAAGCGTATTTTGTTTTATGTTCTAATCAATATATATATATAAGATAATTTGTCTTCTGTCTATCTGTGAAACCTTTATAGGCTCCTTCAGAGGAAATCAAATATTGGGTTTCGAGGTAGTGGGACCCCTCCTTAAAAAATGGAATTAGAAAAACTTATTCATTAGCATTATAAGAGCCCCTCCTCAACGTCCACCTTCTCGACATCTATATTAATTAGCTCAGCTTGAAATAAGTAGCGCAAATAAGGGAGTTTTGAGGTGGCAAGCATCAACTTAATCAGTAAGCGTCAAAAATAATTTTAAAATATTCAACACCAATATCATTTAACTCAGCTTAAAAAACAGAGTGGGCACCACCTCATGGAAATTGGTTAGGTATCAAAAAAAGGTCGGGTAGCGGGCAGATCGTATAGAATACGTAATGAGTGAGCAAGGTTGGGAAAAATAGTGTGAGGTTCGGGATTAGCGGTTGGGGTTCGGGACAATCCGGTATGTAATAATGTTTGTTGAGAAATTTAAATTATAATGAAAAAATACATGATAGGTAATATGTGAAAAACCGAATAACAGTCGGTATCATTACTTAAATAATCAATAAATATAACGAATAACACTTTCGGTGACAATACTTAAATAACTTATAATAAGCCGAAAAAATTCTACTTAAAAACAAATAATGTATACATTACAGTTATTTATCATATTTATAAAAATATATAGTAGATGTAAAACAATTCAAAATCAAAAACATTAAAAATTACATAATTTTTATGAAATTAAATAAATAAAATTAGGTTTACAACCCTTAAGAAATGACAATTATTTAAATTAACATAAAAACAATCATGAGATCAAAATTAGGAAAAAGAATGCCCAAAGCACGCAGTAAATAATAACTAGTTAAACCTGAAGGTATCTAATTTTTTTCATAACACGTTCAGGAGAATAAAAGCCAAAAATTGAGAGAACAAAACTATCGCAATGTTGAGCCGAAAAGGAGGAAATTATATATAAACCAGTAGTGGGTAGCTATAGCTGACTAAAACAGGCAAAACTTGACAATAAGCACGTCTAAAAATTATAAAATATTACAGAAAAATAGTGGAAGAAAAAGGAATAAAATAATTAGACTAAAAAATAATAAAAAACTACAGTTATCAAAGATGCACATAAATACATAAATCTAAGACAGACATAAACTTGCATAAAACTAAAAAAAGTAATGAAAATTAAACCAATTAATAAATAAGCTGTGATTACGAACCAATGGTAAAGTTAGGTCCCATTCAGTAAATGAAAATAATAGGAATAAGTCAGACAGTAGATCACCAAGAAACCCAAAAATGACCGTAATATCATTGATTGCGATACAAACTGCCAAAACACATTTTATAACTAACAAGAGGACCATTAAAATCATAACCATAGACCAATGAAGTATAGTTCCCAACGCTAGTTGTTGTCTAATATTGTTTCTAAAGCTGCCATAACCATATAAAATTTTTAAGTCGAAATTAAAATTCGTGACACTCTCAACCACATTATTTTCCAATTAAACACCATATTTTAAAACCCATCAAAGTGGTAGAACCAGTAGTTAAACAGAGACTCTATTAGGTCCAATAAAAGACCATTCAGAGTAAAAAATGGTTTCGTAAATACTAGTCTCAAAGACAATTTATGACTTATTGTATTTACTCATAAGTATGAGTCGGTATTCTATATCTATTTATATTTCTATATAGTTGTGAGTCGTCACTCATGTTAACCTTTCTAAAATAAACTCTTAAATAAATCAAAGTTTATCTAAGGTAACCGAAGAGAAAAATCTTAGCCATTTCAGTATTCCGACTATGATTAGAAAAGCAATTCTTAAAACGCATTATTGCTTTCAACCACACACGCTTAAAAGCATTAGTTATTCTTACTTGAATATCATAAAAATTATTAACAAAATTATCTCTAATATCAAAATCATAAAGTTTCAAAAAATCTATAAAATTATTAATAAGAGAATTAATTGAAACACAACCTATAAAAAAATTATTTAAATCATCTACATGTCTACTCTCACAGAACAGACAGATCTTATCATTTCTTTAATGTCTTCTAAACATTTCCTTTTCACAGTAAACCGCGCAATAATACAAATTAAACCATGATTCAGATATAAAACTCGAGGCAAGGGTCGACCTTAAAAAATCATATTCAATTTTTTGTTCCTTACAATCAGTAAAATACAAATAAATATCTTTCATCCTCATATCACTACCCGGAAAATCCCAGACTCTACCATATTCTTTATAAAGAGACTTAATCCATCCCAATTTATAGCCATCAGTCCTAAGGTTAATTTCATAATCAATATAGGTGTCAAAATCATTAATAGAGTACTTGTTATGAGGTATAAAATTCTGACTTTTATATCTAATCAATTTCATAGCTGAGTAAGTATGACACAACCTATATATGTTAAGTAGACCCACACCTCCATAGTTCACAGGTTTCGCCAGCGAATCATAAGAAATAAGTCTAATACTAGTCCAGATAAAATCATTACAAATTTTAACTATCAATCTCACATTTTAAGCTCTCAATCTAGTTAGGACCATAGAAATTAATAACTCCAAAACATAAGCATTAAGAATAATAGCCTAAGTCCTCAGAGGTAGGCCAAAACACGGATCTTTAGATCTCACTTTCAAGATCATTCTTAATATCTGTATCTTATTTTTTTACATATTTATCAATAAAAGCACGTACTGTATCAAGACTGTAGTCCACCGTTTCAACATTAGTATATTAAGACATAAAGACATAAAGACCATCCAAAAAATTACCTGAAAAACTACCATAATCTTCAATAAATTCGTGAAAAAGGCCATATTTCTCTTCTGCACATTTCTTCTCTGTAGACCATGAAGAAACAGAACCAGTTTCTTAGTGTCGGAGCAGTCATCAAAATGCTTAGTTTTTATACTATTAACATCATGCATATTTTTCCACCGAGCAATTTCAGGCAAATATTTTCATTCCAAAAGTGGAACCTTTGTCTTATCAAAGGGATAATCAACCCGAGGTTGTGTTCGTTTTAGTTCCTTTTCTTGACTTAAAACTTCATCTACAGTAGAATATTTAACATGACAAGGTTTTTTTACCACCCTTTGCGATCGTTGACTAGGGATAGGAACTTGTCCATCCCTTTATTTAGGTTTTAAAACATTGTCCGGTGTGGCTAATAACACAGAAGCAGCCAATTGCTTGTCCTCAGAAGAATCATTGAATTTTCTTTTATTACTATCTTCATTGTTCGCCAAAGTTATCCGAATACATGATTCTTTACTTTCTTTACTATGCGAAGGACCAGCCAAAACAGGATTATTAATCAGATTCTCATTATGACCATCTTCATATATTTTATCATCAGTAGACGTATTCCATTAATCGCTCTCATCTTCATATCCAGATAAATTGTCAGCTATCGGATCATTTAAGTTCTTATACTCTTCTACTCTTCATCAGTTGAACGCTCAGAAAAATCCCGGCCAGTAAAGCTTATCATTGACTCTTAGCTATCTTTTCTTCTCGGTTTACACTTTGTAGAGCTTCAAAACGATTCTTAGTATTTACTATCAAAAGCTGATTTTGAATAGTTTTTTATAGCTTTCTCTTTTTGTGATTCTGTTGGTGATTGGCTCGGTTTCGCAGCAACAATATTTGTAGTTAGGACTGCATTAGTAACACAGTCTTTAGCCATATGACCCAAATTTCTGTATTTAAAGCATTTCGTATTTTTGAGTTTCACCGATTGGTTAATACTATTTGATGGAATCGCTGTAGAATTTGATGGACAGCTCCTCGTCATATGTCCTCTATTACCACACTTAAAACATTTCGTTCGTGTGTCCATATCAAGAGTAATGCCAAAAAGTTTAAAGCGACACTTATTAGTGTTAACACTCTAACTATCTATTTCTATATAAAATACACAAAAGAAATGATAAGATCTGTCTGTTCTGTGAGGGTAGACATGTAGATGATTAAAATAATTTTTTTATATATTGTGTTTCAATTAATTCTCTTTATTTCAGTTAAATCAGTTTATTTTAGAAAGGTTAACATGTGTGACGACTCACAACTATATAGAAATATTATAGTATAGAATACCGACTCATACTTATGTGTAAATACAATAAGTCATAAATTGTCTTTGAGACTAGTCTTTACAAAACCCTTTTTCACTCTGAATGGTCTTTTATTGGACCTTTTAGTGTCTCTGTTTAACTACTGGTTCTATCACTTTGATGGGTTTTAAAATATGGTGATTAATTGGAAAATAATGTGGTTGAGTGTCACGAATTTTAATTTCTACTCTTATGCGACTTAGAAATTTTATATGGTTATGGCAGCTTTAGAAACAATATTAAACAACAACTAGCGTTTGGAACTATACTTCATTGGTCTATGGTTATGATTTAAATGGTCCTCATGTTTATTATAAAATGTGTTTTGGCAGTTTGTATCGCAATCAATGATATGACGGTCATTTTTTGTGTTTCTTATTGATCTAGGACAATCCGGTAGTCCGTGATGGGAGGGTGTGGTTTTTGTTAGAAACACCAATCGACACCTATATCATTCAAATCAAATTGAATAACTTATTTAAATAAGGATTAACTCGATTGGTGAGCACCTCCTGCTTGGAAAGAGTAGGGTCCGTGATGGGAGGGTAGTTTGGAACAGAGCAGATGGGGTTATTGATAAGCGGTCGTGTTCGTGCTTGGCAGGTATGCTGGGCGAGTGGGGTTCTTATCATGGCTTAGGGGCCTAGTTGTTAATACCTTTAGATCCATACCATTCAGACATGGTTTCTTGTTTTCCAATTAGAGCGGTTACTAGCATTAAAAAAGACTGAATGTAGTAACATCACATACATATAGCATCGTAATCAAATATACATTTTGTTATATGTATGTGATGTCACGACATTCAGTCTTTTTTAATGCTAGTAACCGCATTAATTGGAAAACAAGAAACCATGTCTGATATCATTCATCAAAGCTCATAGAGCTGAGTTATATGAGGGGTAACTATATGGGATGATCAACTAGGCTCAAATACTGCTGCACCATTAAACTGTAAAACATGTCATTTAATTCTATAGGGATCTTTTGAGTTAGGTTTACTCCAACCCCATTTTATTTAAACGTGAACCATATACGCGCCATCGAAGGTAGGTTTAATTTTAAGTATATATAAAAAACAAACTTTGTTTGTTTGTCTTTATAGGCTCCTCCCGTGGGGAATGCACTCTCTCGACATATATACTATGGGATTTAATTCGAAAAGTAGAGCAAGTATGGGGTTTCGAGGTGGAGAGACCGATCATGAAAAATGGGGGTGGAAAAACTAAACAACAAAACGCCCACCCTCTCGAAACCTACATCAATGGATTCAGCTCAGAGAGGAGTGCAAGTAAGGAGGTTCCGAGGTGGCGGTCACCCCGATTCAGTAGGGGTCAAGAAAAACTTAGATAAACTCTTCGACACCTATATCACCGGTATAAATGATCTAATAAAAGCAGATAAAGACAGTAACAGCTATATCAAAAAGTTTTCCTGAATTTCAGTGATACAAGCTTTATTAAAATACAGACAAGTAAGTTAGATAAAAATTTAACCAATAGCTATTTAAGTTACTAAAAACCCACGGCAATATTTGCCCAAGGTGGCACATTGTTATCGACTCTAAACAATGGATCCCCCTTTGTCCCAGAGCCATCTTGCTTCGTTCCCCAGCATTCCCCTGTGCATGCATCCCCAATGTCCCCGCATTCCCCTGTGCCTCCGCATCCCCTGTGGCCAATCATCCATCTGTTCCGCCGCATTGTTCTGTGCCCAGCATCCCTCTTTGCTAAGCATTCATCTGTGTCCTGCATCACTTCTTCCCCCACTTCCCTATGTGCCTCCGCACCCCCTGAATTCCGACATCCTTCAGTGCCACCTGTTCACAGAATAACTTGAGATTATTTTGAAAGTATTGTATGAGACAAATTGTTTTTTGGTTTAACTAAATTTAATATTGCTTTGTCCGTGCAGTACTATATTGTATGCTTATATTATTACAGGCTGTAATAAATCAAATAAATATAAACAATAATACAA
This sequence comes from Phthiracarus laevigatus, assembly GCA_034700185.1. Lineage (NCBI taxonomy): Eukaryota > Metazoa > Arthropoda > Arachnida > Sarcoptiformes > Phthiracaridae > Phthiracarus > Phthiracarus laevigatus. The sequence continues at coordinate 13,122 of JAQIXJ010002960.1, forward strand.
TAGAGTGCAAAGCAACGGGATGTATCCTAGTATCCTAGTAGACTGTGACAGACGGACAGACCTATTCCATATATCTGTCTCTGTAAAGTCAGATAAAAATTTTAAGTGATCGATCATTATGACAGATGACAAAAAATCTTTGATATTAATTAAACAAAAATCCTGATTTTTATTTAAGTAACAGCTCATACTGTACGCCGAGTCAAATCCCTAATAATCCACTCATTTTTAAGCTAATGTCTCGGTAATTGTAGAAGTTATTTACTAATGTAGTCTCGATATACTAGAGATACACTGAATTTTGCATAAAAAGCCATTAACTAGCTATTTTACAATGCTTTATAGCACGGTCTGTGTCTCTTGTCATGTATATACCGATATACACCAATAATGGTTTATTTAATTTTTAAAATAAGTTATGCGAATACAATTTGATAAAATTAAAACAATAAAATGAATATCCAATTTGAAAATAAATTATAAACGATAGGCTTATAAAATTATTTCTTAAGAACGAAAAAAGGTAAAATTGATAATAGTGATAATAGTGAAATCTGTTCAAAAAAAAAAATTACGCAAACAGAGTTTAATTTAGTTTTTAAAACGGTTTAGAGAATAATAATAATCATATTTTTTATATTATTTAACCGCTTTGGCAATAATATGCGGCTGTACGAACCAAAACACCCAAAATAGGTACGGGTTTCGCATATTTACTTCCAAATATTCTAGATTTATGTCACTAAAACCTATTGATTTTAGCGTTTGTTCGGTGACATCTAGGGTTATATGACAGCCACCGAAAATCCGTGACCATATAGGATCGAAGAGCTGCTGAACATTAAAATAGCGTTCACTACGATACCTGACATGTTCCAGCACATACAAAACTCTACCCTATTTTAGACCAACAAATTAAATATAAAAGCTATATTTTTAAATTTTATTTATTCATCAAATATCGCATCAAAATAAATTTCAATTATAATGCTTAATAACCTTTGCGAGTGTTCGATACGCTTCGTTCAGTATTGCTATGTGAT
>JAQIXJ010002961.1:0-14153 GCA_034700185.1 Phthiracarus laevigatus
TCACTTGTCAACAGGTTCCAATGATAACTACATTCCAACAAGTTTACTTCTATACTGATAGCTTTGAAGATGCGAAATAGACTGACTAATGATTTAGGCCCGAACTCGACCAAAGCCCGCCTCATTAAAGCTCGAATTTGGCCAAAGCCCGATAAATTTAATTATCCAAAGTTGACCCCTCCTGATTTTACAGGACAAAATTTATTTCTAAAGATAAATCTAATTTAAATCTATATATATATACATATCTATAATGAATATAATTATAATTCATTTGTGCTTATTTGTAAATTACTAATAGTTTTAATGATATTCTAATTTATATATTTTTGTGTATTTTAATATTGTTTTATTTTAATAATATTTTATTTTAATAATTTCAAAGATATTAATTTTCGGGGTATAAATTTTTTAGTACAAAAGGCAGGTCCAATACAGTTTTTAAGTTATAGCCTGAATTCAATAAAACCAGACAGAAAACGACTGGACCCGATAGTTAGTCTAATATGAAAGAACAAATGAGGTATGCGGTGATAAACTTTTCTGTATTTTCAGTACTCAAATTTATAAATATTAAAAGCGCAATACTCTTTTTTCTAATCAAAGTTATCTGCAAACTTGTGCACAAATTTATTTTATCTTTGCTTATACTTAAATTTAAAATAATCATTGTATAATAATTTATTTAAGGCTCCAACGATCTTTAAAAATATTTTTATAATTTTAATTTTAGCTAATTTTATGTCAAAATTTTTTCTAATAATCTTAAAATAAATTAATTCAATACAGGACGAGGATATTTATATTAATTTATTTTGTATTTTTTAAATGCAAATTTTTATCCAATCGAATTGAATACTTCATTATGTTAATATAAGTATTGGTAATTATGATGGAAACCGATATACAGAGTATATTTATTTTGTACACTAATATAGAATATTTGCATCCACTATCAAACGACCATTTGGTGTCCGATACAATTCCGATACTAGCAAAGTGTCGAAATACTGAGCGATACGAAAAAATTATGGATTTAGTTAGTGAATTAAAGGCATATTTATGAATTGTTATAAATCTTTGCAGGAAATCAAAGGCAAAATGTGGAACAGTAGTAACTAAACAGTTATACTGATAAGAATATGTTTGAAATATTTGTCGGTAAAGATAAATGTTTCTTTACGCTAATTTACCCTATATCTACAGTATTGTAGAAATAACGCACTGCTGATATACCAGTATATCTTAGTATCCCATTAAGTCTTATCTATGTCCAATGACGCAAAATTTTAAAAATATTTTTCCAATGCCAATGTTGAAGTATACATTTTCGGGTATAGAAAAAGATAATCTAAATACTAATATTCGATTTCTAATTTCACATTTACTATACTTTATCATAGAGCTGTTCAAGGATCGCTAACAATACATTTAATGTATATTATTTTGTTCTCTAGCGTATAAAATAATTTTATTGAATAAGCGCATTCCGTCGTTGAGTTTCATAAGTGAAATAAGAGCTTTTAATTATATGTGTACTTTTAGGTTTTCGTTTTTCCTATTCATTAAACTTTTATAAAAGTATATTATCATTATTATTTTACAAACATTTTCCATGCTTATGATTATTATAATAGTTTAAACTATATTTTGATTAAATTAGGTTTTAGTTAAATTAAAAATTAATTTAAGTTGGTTTTTTTAAAATTTTTTTGTCTTTTTCATCTGTTTTGACATTCAATTTGTCTGAATTTCTTAGTTTCTTCGCCATTTCTAAATTGAATGCTTCTACAGATAAGTGTTAAGTGGAAAATTTATGGTCTAATTTATAATCTTATAAAATTATGTATGAAAATATAATGCAGAGCGAAAACGCCTACTAAGTTTTTTATTATAAAAATAATACGTTTTCAATTTCAATACGAATTTAATACTGAATGTGTTTAATATAAGTATAAAAATGTTATAGAGAAAAATTTATAAATTAAAAGTTATCTTACTGTGTCATTTAACCGAAACAACGGATAAAATAATGATTATTTTAATTAAGTATTATTTAACATTTTTTTCATAAAATAAGCTTTTATTAATGAGATAAAAATTATGTTCAATATATAATTTAATAATTAAATTTATTGTGCAATTAAGTTATTTTTTCTGTAGAATTAATTAACATTAATTATAGTATTTTTTAAAAAAACAATTAATTGTTTGAAAATATCTTAAAATTTAAAAATTATGTGTAAAATACGATTAAATATAATTAGAGCTATAACTTATCACAAAGCAGTTTAACATTATTTTAAGAAACAGATATACAGAGTTTAAGTTTTAAAAATTATCGTTTAACATACCAAACAGGAGACAAAAAAATTAAATAAAATTGTAGCAAAACTGTGTAATATTTGTTTAATTTATAAATTTGATTATAATTTCAATTTAAGTATTACACAATTTTATTATAATTAGAAATAATTATTTTTATAAAATTACTAATTCAATGAAAGTCGCTAAAATAATGCAGTTAATTGAATAATCGCAAAAAATGAAGGATGGAGTTTCAAATGAAAGATGTATATAAAACATGAGTGAGATCACCAGTATTTTATACTGGCCTTTGGTTATAACTGTTATTATGCCTATAATTAAAAAAATGCGGCTCTTGAGCGGAGGAAAAAAAAGAATCCTATATATATATCTGACGCCAAGTCGTAAAATAATATCTCACAAGTAAAATGTGTTTCAAAAGTAATGCTAACTTAATAATGATTTAGTGGTTAAATAATAATAAAAATAACTAATTAAATATCTAATTATCTAAATTAAAATATCTAATTAAAAAATTGGGTTAAAAATAAAATTAAGAGTACAAAAAAAATTAATTAATTAATTCATAATGATATATGTTTAAATTACGAGTAGTAATAAAAATTTCGTGCTTTTAGAAAGCAATTTGTTTTTGTTTGTCTTTTTTAATGTATTTTTATTTTTAAAAAAAAACATTTTTTATAAAGGTATCAATTGGAAGAGTTTTTTTCAAGATAGAAATAAATCAAAAATATCAATTTTTTAAGAGCAACCACATCTGTCAACAACCATTCCCGGTAGCATACCGTAGATGATGTTGTAGTTATCGTCAAAGTATAGCATAGAGATTGCAGACATTTTTCTGGGCGAACAACACGGACCGGCAGAGCCCGAAGGGTTCGCTTGTTGTACTAAATGAGTGTGCGGATACTTCTGAAGAAACACGTACGGACACTCTCCGCTGCAGTAATTCGCTTCGTACCGTTTCGGCGCGATTATCCAATCCCAGCCGAACTCTTCGAAGTCAACGGTGAGCGGATATCTGCAGCATCGAACTTCGTTCGAGTTTTCTTCGCAGTTTAAGCCAACCATTCGCCTCTTCCTATTCACGCTTTTTGATTCAACTTTAACCTCAATAAATGGAAGCTAAATAAAAGTATGAATCATTGTCAAAATACAGTAACATAATAAATTGGTTAAAATTTGTTTGTTTTTTTAAAAAGATTTCTATAAATATAAAGTTTGTTTATGTAAATACCAAAGAAGAATCTTCATTATCGTTAGCTTCAATTACAGCCAATTCTTTGCCTTCATTATCATAAGAATGTATAACAAGCCCTAAATTTTCATTTGGATGCCTAAACCATTGAGACACTAACTTCTTTAACTCGATTGTAACCCAAGTGCCCTTCTTTGAGCTCACTTCAACTTTCTTCGCTCTAACCTTTAAGTCATAAAATATACATATTAATGAGTTGCGTATAACTATGGTTGAAAATAACGACTAACATGTAACAGTGTTGGCGAATCATTTCCATTTTCAGGCCTAACAATCTGATAAATAACAATCCAAGCAGTTGTGTCCTGCATATGATTTGTTGGCCGAATATAAACCCATAAATGAGCTTTTGCTACGTGTGTATTGAGCACGTTTGGAGAGAACTTAAAATACTGACACTTTACTTCTGCAGGTATATTCAAAGTTTTTGGTGCTAGAAATATATGCAGAAAAAAATAATAGAATACTCTATTAAAAAATTTCTAATTTTAATTTAGAGTTAAATTATATTTAGTTCAATAACAGTTATTACGCATATTTTCATTGAAACTAAAAACTTTTGTTAGAGATTATTATGCAATGATTAGAATTTGCATATATACGGATTTACTCAGTTTGTTTGTGAACATGCATTGCAATATGAAAAAATCATTTGACAACTCATAAACAAATTAAACTATACTTAGATAAGTAAAAAATGATGAAGAAAACATCGATAATAATATTGAAAATGCATAGCATAATACTGTACAGAGAATAGTTTTCGGACGTTTGTCATTTAGACCTTATATTGCCAAACAATGAGCTAATTTTTTTGGATTAATTTTTCTATATCAAATTATTTTTAAAAATAATAATTCTCTAGAATATTCTAATAGATTTTTATTTAACCGATTTGAGCAATAATAAAAATTTTTAGAATGCGTATTATATTTTAAGATAACACATAAAAATCAATTAATAATGCATAATAGCTTTTCAAATAAATTTTCTATGTAAGATTAATTTCCAAAATTAAAAATGTAATTTTGTTTATAGGAAATGTTTGACCTTGAGTTTATTATCATTAAACTAATGCGATAAAAACAAACATTTAAATATATATTAAACAAATATATATTGATTAAAAAAGGAATATTTAAATTTGCAGAAATAATTTTTAAATGAAAAATCAATTTAAAGGGTACTTTTTAAAAAGGATTGGTAAGAAAAGAAATCAATTTAACTGAAAATAAAGATATTTAACACTTAAATTTACTAGATATGTTTTAATCAGCGTAGGAAATTTTATATTTTTTAGGCTCTCTAGGCATCCCTGAATTTTAATAAATAAATTCTAAAATTTTTTTCTTAAACTAATAGTATTGTCGAAACTTAAGGAAATAAACAATAATTCGATTATTTTTCTGATTAGTATATTAAATTATTTATATGTATATTCTGGGCAGGCGTTACAGTAATGTTAAATTTCCTATGTAAGCTTACACCAAATTTAAAAACTCACTAATGGTACTTAAATGGTATTTATCAAAAAAGGAATCATGTTATTACATTTAAGAATTTTGTTGCATTAAAAATTGAAGCAATTAAAAGCTTTTAGTGATGCTAAGTTCCACAAGGCTTATGCTAAGTTAATTTATGTGTTCACACAAATATTAAAATCAATTAGTTTTTCTTTATATTAAAAGTAATTTGAAATTAATGAAAATTTTAAATTTCATATTGACAGGCCAAAACATAGGGTGCATAGTATTTAGCAGCATATGCGGACAAACATACAAAGAATACAACGAAAAAGGCTTTTCGTTGCTTTTAAACATTGCGGATACCGGAAAGATGATACTCCACAGCTGGGAAGATGTGTCAATTTTTAAAAAGTAAAACTGACACTTTTCATTATTAAACAGATTTTAAAATTCACTGATAGTCAAACATATTTTTAAAAAAGCAAAAATGCTTCAAATTCTTAAAATACTTTCATCTATGCGCAGATCGAACAGGATTTCAATTACGACCTGTTGCTGGGGTACGACCTTCTCGCAGATTTTCTGGGAGGTTTGGCATTTCGTGTTTTTCACTGCACACACAATATACTCGTCACCGTATGGAGTGTATTGACAAATGACATTATTTTGCCATCAATTTGCATTCAATATCAGATTAGGTCACTTTTTACGGAGTTTACTTTACCATAAATAAAATACTTAGCGTTTTAAAAGGGAGATAACCGTAAACATTAAAATTTGAGAAAAAAACTAAAAGTCATTTAAGGTAAACAAAAATAGAAAAAGCTCTTTATATTTTCAAGTCTAAAAATAATTAAATCAATTAACTAAGAAAAACGTTTTTAAAAAATAGAATTCTACAAAAAAAAAACTAAAAAAATTAAATTCTATTTTTAGTAAACAATAAATTAATTGTTGGTGGCATTGATACTTCACTCCAGCGAAAAATGAATGCATGAATTGAATAAAACATTAAATAAAACACACACACACACACACATACACACAGCTTTTGACTTACGTGTTTGAGCGAAACTGATGGAACGTTCAGCGTTCACGTAAAACTCTTCATAGTCTGCGTCGTCCTCCTTATCAACGGTGTGATCGTGATCGTCGAGATACCCGTTAGATACGGATGAGCGCGGATCGTCTCCAAGCATATTATACCGATCTAACAGGTGATGCAACGGTGGAATTCTAGGCAATGATTTACCAGTGATATTAGGCGCCGCTTTCAGGCCTAATTTATTTAAGATATTAACTTTAATGGTTTCGAGACGTCGTGTTTTCGCTTCCTCTTGCATCACACAACGCGTACAGTTAGTCGACGTTTGCGATAAGTCCTCACTGTTCAACTCTTCCTCGTTCTTCTCTTCCCTATTATGTGCCTGCGATAATGCAATGAATCGCTGACTGGTTGCCCAACGCGGAGGATTTACTGGTGGATACGCCATACGTGGCTGTGTTTGTTGTGATTGCGATTGTGGTTGCGGTTGTGATTGCGATTGTTGTTGCGATTGTTGTTGCGATTGCTGTTGTGGTTGGGATTGTGACCGCGAGTGCAGATCACTTGCTGATGGAGAGTCTGACTGCCATGAAGACATTGACGAAAGTGAGTTATTTATGTTTAATCTTGAACTGTCTTCGATTTGTTGGGATGGCTGATGATGTTGCAGCAGTTGCTTATGATTCTGATCCCAAACAGTAAGAAATTGTTTAAGTGCTACTTCTAAGTTTTTCTCGTTCAGTACTGATTGCAGTGAACTGATTGTCACATCCGAATCATCACCACTCATACTGTCTTTATTATTATTTGTATTTGAATTATAATTGCTATTAAAATTACTATTAAAATTATTAGAATTATGGTTACTATTGAAGTCAGTGGTGCTGTCGATACGGCTAACTGTGATCAATAACACATATACGCAGCACAGTAACGATAGATGATTTGATTTGAGCATTTTCTTAAATGATACGCTACACATTGCTAATGATATCGATATTAAACACATGACAAATATTTAGACAACGTTTAGGTAAGACTGAGGTGTGAGACAACTTCCGATTTCCGAGATAATTTAACAGTCATATATTAAATATATTTGAATTATTATTTTTTTCTATTAAATATCTAAATTTTTATATATATAGCTTCTAATTTAAATTGTAATAAAGATATAATAACTTTTATAACTTATGACGCTTATGATATTAGTTGCTAACAGTCTATAATAATGGATGAATTGAGTATGACTACCATCACACCATCAATTGGATTCTCGTTTAGTTTTTTATCGATATCTCACCTCCGATTGGGATTTCCGGGCACTTTTTCACCTGAGATAAGCCCGCGTCCCTTTTCAATGTTGGTTTTATATGTTTGGTATGTCTCCAACAAAGTAAAGAAAAAAGAAAAATCCAAATCGGACCCGCCTTTGCTGAAGAGAGATTGGCACCCAATCTCAGCCAAGATAGTGTACTATAACTGAATGCTGAGTTAAGTTTGCAATTTCATTCCCGCCCTCCGAGTTTCCAAAAGTGCAATTACAATAGTTATGTTGCCGTACAATATACACAAACGCATGCATCCACCAAATATAATATTGCATTAGACTAACAATATGGCCATAATTATATGGTAATTATACTGTTCGATAGCTTCAATGTAGATCAGTATAAAACAATACACATATTCATTATAAACCAAGTTTTTTTCAGAGTTAGAGAGAAATGATGCCTCGAATCAATAATTTTTTCCAATTGATAAAGTAATATAAATTGATTTGACTTTATTAGTGCTTTATGTAACCAATACTTGCACTATCACTAACGACATTGACATACACTATCATCGCTTACTTCCTAACTGTTACCAAGTATATCAATACATTATAAATGTACGCAATTATCAATATTATTAATAAACTACTAACTTAGTTATCAAAGAGCGACGACCAAAGTATATGTGCGTTTGTTTGCTCAACAATGCATAGCTCCACACCAAAAAGTAATTGAAAATTTAAATCAAATGGTTTTTTTGGCTTATAATGTTTTAGTTATAAGTTCTTGGGAGAGCTTAGTGTGTACGAGTGTTTTAATTGATTGTAGTTCGCATTAAATAGTTATTTAAAATGATTATTTCAAAGAATGTTTATTTAATTGCAAATCGTGTTCAAATACATTGATATAAATTTAATTTGATGGGCGCTTATCAATATGTTTAAGTTGACAGCAAATTGCATAGTTTGCAAAATCTAATTTAATGAATTAATTTTTGTATTAAATTTCATTTTATGCCATAAAAAATCGACTCCATTGCACGCGAATTTAGTCTGCACGTTATTTTCCTAGGCTTTTGGAAACGATTCAAGACTTTCAATAAATTGTATTTAAACAGTTTTGATAAAAAAGTTATAATTGAAATGTAATCAATATTAACTAATCAGAAAAAGTAATGAATTGTAAGTTAAGCTAAAACTTTTATGTTCTAATACGTAATACGTGAGATCATATATAAATTCTTCATTAAATATATAATACGTCAGTGGGATTCAATTAAATTTAAATTAAAAAATAATTTTAATATTCTAATTAAAGTATGAATAGTTTTGCCATTCAACATGCAAACGAATTTATTGTTCGCAGATAATGAACATCTATTAAAACTAATTTAATATAAAATAAATTCTAAATTTATAATTTGCGCATGTCATTTTTTCTTTCAAACAAAAAGAGATAGTGATATTAATATGCTGAAAGCATGGAAAAGAAAATTGTTAGCAAAAAAGGACAAAATAGTTTGTTACTGGTTTTAAACGAATATTAAATTTATTTCTGAAGTAATGATAAACTAAAGCCATCACATAGAGTGTTTTCATTATCTTAATATTGTAATATTGTTGATGTCTTATTTCAAAAAAAGTTAAATTTATTTTATAATGCTAGACGTTATAAATTATACAATTTTTCAACGAAACCAGTTATTTATATTAAGTGCATTTGTGAGTTTTTGGCCGAATCGATGTGAATTTTCAGTAGAATGACTATTGATATTTGACGTATTACTGACACTAGAATGCGAAGAAGAAGTAGATCCAATATAAGCTTGGTTGGCAGTTAAATCATTAGCTAATTTAACCAGTTTAGCCACTTCATTCTCAGCGTTCTGTCTTATATCCGCATTCTTAATAATTCTTGCCTCAAGTTTCATGTTCTCGATATTAGCGTGAAGCTCATCCACGAAGTTAAATCGGGCACATATTTTTTTTAAATCATAGCATAACTGATGAATTGATTGATATTTCTTATCAACATCAGCTTGTAAGCCATCTAATGTTGTTTGGAAATTGTTTAAATCAATATTAAATTTTTGATAATCTGCGTCCGCTGCGTCGTATTGCGCTTTCATATCTTCGAGTACTTTTTCGATTGTTTCGGTTACTGTTTCGAGCGCAACTTTATCGTGATAATGGCTGAAATTAGTATAAAAAAGTTATTTTCACATCTAGAAACATAAACTCAAACCTGTGTGGACCGCATTCACATTTAGTGCACACATTGTTATCACCCATGCATAAGCAATGTGTGAAGTAATCAGATCCACTGCCACTCGTAAATTCCAAACCACATTGCTGATGACATATTATGTCTTTTAATAAGTGCGTGGTACAAACTGTGCTATGAAAACTGGCAGGGATTATTTTTTTCAACGTTATAGTTTCAGATTTTGTGTAATTTGCGAACGAATCTTTATCATCACCAAATTTTTTAGCAGCAATTTGAGCGGCTTCTAGATTATCCTGCACTTTCTGTATATTTGCAATTTCTTGACATATGGTTGCGATCTCTGACTTAAGTTTATTTCTTAATTCTTTCATATTCTTGAAAGCAATTGTAGATGTCTTTGACATTTCAGTTATAGTTTTTAATAGGTTATCGAATGTTCTTTGTGATTGTTTCCAATTCAATACTAGCGCTTCGTAAGCGTTTTCATCCATTTGCCACGTTCTTGGATCCGAACAAAATGCTTGATTGTCCATATAGAAAATTTCCTATAAAATTGAAAATCATTTATAAAATTTCATGGTAAAAGTTATATTTTATTTCAACATTATAGTAGTCGTGTCGTATAGTGCTTTTTAATGTATATTATCCCATTTGTTTTTCATTTGTAGTTACTTATATATCATTCAAAATTAAATGACTACATTTACATGATAATATAAATTAAATTATTTTCCGTCATTATCTAAAGATTGGTAAAATACTGTCATATTGAAAAATTAAATAATACTGTGAGATAGCGAGACATCATCGCTTAATTACAAGTTTATTATCCTGACTTGTCTTATGCTTTTAATAGCAATATTGACAGTCTGATTTCATGTGGCTAAACACGACTACTTATGTAAATTATAAATTATATTGTAAGCAAAAAATGTAAAGATGTAAAAATGTTGTAAATTTAAAAGTTTGTTTAAATTTAATATTGTTTTAAAACTGTATGGCAAAAAAAGCTTAAAACAAGCAAATCTTTACCTTCGGTCTTAATATTTTATTTGCAAAAAAATCGAGCTCAAAAGTGGCGCTAACTTTCCAGCATTTAGTCAAAATGAGGATTAAATTTCTATTAATCACTTCATCGGGTAAGTTATTGCCAAGTCTGACCAGTGTGTTCATAATAGAAGGCGTAACCCTTGATTCAGTACCATTTGCTATAACAATAATAGCTGATAGAGCGCGAGCATTAATAGCAGTATTTATGATATCATCAAGATTTAGATCGTCTTGTTTAGTGCCACCAGTATCACTCAAACCAGGAGAATCAATAAATGAAAACTTGAGAGAACGGTTTTCAGGATGGAAAAATGTGTAGGTTTTACAGTTTGTTGTTTTACTTAGAGTCCCGTCATCTAAATTCGATTCCGAATGTTGACTACTGTAACCTATAATTATTCAATTCAAAATAGATTTAAAAATTTTGTTGTTTTTAATTGTTATGTTACCTGATTCCGTATTTCTAAAATATTTAGTAGGGATAACCACTTTGGGATGTTTTAAACTCCCACCGAGAAAATAATTCGAAATTGTATTTATGAGCGTTGATTTTCCAGTTCCACTTCCACCAAGAAGTAGAATCTGAAAGTCGCCTCCTATCGAAGTACTAAAGTCAGCTTCAGGACGATTAAACTTCGGTGATAGGCTTGAATGACTTGTGGGGTCATAGAAATCATTTGTTTTATTAAGTTTATTACTGCTTTGAGCGTTTAAACGCTTTTCTTTTAAAGTTAGAGCTTGTTTTGTTTGTTCTATAAGTGCCTCTTTTTCCCTCTCAAACTGTTGTTTCTGTTGTTGCAAACTTTGCTGTAACATATTCGCCATTCGTTTCTCCATTTCCAGTAAATCCGTTTTATTTTTGGCAATATCTTTAAGCAGATTTTCCTTTTCTTCTTTATTACGTTTTTTTTCTTCAATTTCAGCCAGGCGTGCCTGAACCTTCTGCTCGATTAACTCATCCTCATTTAATAATTCAGTTTTAAACGATTTAGTTACAGATGCTTTTTTATCGTGATATGGATTTAACTGACTTTCATCATCTTTTTCTTGCTCGAATTGCTGTTTGTGTTGCTGTTTACTTTGCAGAAACATATTTGACATTCTTTTATCCATTTCCATTAAATCATTTTTATTTTTCGCTATTTCTTGAAGCAGTTTTTCCTTTTCCTCTTCTTTAAGCTTCTTTTCTTCAATTTGTGTTAGACGTGCCTTAACTTTCTGCTCTATTAATTCTTCCTCACTTAATAATTCAGTTTTGATCGATTTAGTTACAAATGCTTTTTTATCGTTTGGTAAAGAAAATTGAATTTCATTCTCATTTTCTTTCCAAAACTGTTGTTTATGCTGCTGTATAGTTTCCTGAAACATTTTCGTTATTCTTTTCTCCATTTCCTGTAAATCATTTTTGTTTTCCGTTTTGTTTTTAGCGATTTCTTTGAGCAGGTATTCCTTTTCCTCTTCTTTTCTTTTTTTTTCGTCAATTTCATCGAGACGTGATCGAACTTTCTGTTCGATTAACTCATCTTCACTCAGAAATAATGATTTAATTGACTTTTTTCTCGAGATTTTTTTATCGGGTTGAGAACTTAATAATTCTTGTAAGCTATTGTTTACTTTCTTCTCGATAACTTCATTTAATTGTTTTCCACGAAATTGAATAACATCTAGTTCATCCCTTTCTCTGGCTAATTTATGCGTTTTTAGTTTATCCATATTTATTTCAAAAGTTAGTGCTTTTTTGTCTGAAGGTATACTTCTTGAGCAATCATCTCTTTCCCAATCAAATTTGTTTCTTGTTCTTTCTTCGAATTTTGTTCTATTTTGTGCAATTTCACTTTTTTTTTCTTTATCCCATTCACAATTTTGATACTCGAGAGATCTCCGATCATTGTCATTAACATGATTTTCATCACTTGAATCAGATGACATGTATTCGATTCTAATTATAAAAGTAATATTATCTATTTAAATTAAAACTTCGAAAAGAACATCTTCATAATGTTTTAATGCTTCACAGCTCTTAAAGAAAATATTATAAATGTTTTATCTGTTATGTACTGTGTAAGTACTTTTCTGTTTCACATAAAACATATCAATGGAAGTTTATTTATTAACTCTGATTAGTAGCAATTTATTTTATATTTTAACTTGTCATCTAAATGATCAGTTTTTTAAAACTATTCAGGTTTGGAACTTTTAATTCTTAACAGATGAAGTTTAAACAATGTCTTTAGTTAATATAATTTTTATTATCTAAATATAACTTCAAATTAATAGAAATAAATTGAAATGATAACAATAGTTGTAATAAATAAATACATCTTATTAAATTCTAATCAAAATAAAATACAAGATACATATGTTTTAAATATTTTGTTTTGTTTGTAATTTTAGTAAGTTCATAGTCGCTATATTCCATTGTTTTGTATAAAATTTATACTAAACTCTGTTAAACTAATTTATAGTATAAAAAATAGCTTTTCATTACTCTGTCTTGCATAATATACATCATAGTTTGGCTGATGCTTTTGAAAATGACATCATATCAATTTATAATCAATTTCTAAGTGGTAATGTGCTCAAAATAAGCGTAATGGGCTTATTTTATTTAATTTTTAGATCAATATTTAAGCTGAATATTCTCATTTTAAGAAACCTTTCGCTCAACTTATCAATATTAAAAAACGCCATGTAGCGATATATTCCCCGTATTTAGTTAATTAAAGTTATATTGGATATTGTTATACGTATTATTACATTTTACAGCAAACAGATGAAATAGTCAACTAAAGTTTGGTTTTTTTGGAGAAATTTGCTTATTATAACAAGAATTTTGACTATAACAACCTAAATTATAGCACATAATTTCTAGTGAGTCTCAAATTTCAACCTTTTAATTTTGTTAATTTTTCTTAATTCCACAAGGTTATTATCTTATGCGGCGCTAAATAAGCTCAATATCACCTTATTTGGGCAACTATATACACTTTTTTCTAAGTATAATTATGACTACAAGGCTAAATAAACCACATTTACTCATTTTTGACACAAAAATCTTATTATTAACAACACAAATAGTTTTATTCTTTTAAATTACATTATAAGTAGGTAAAATCACTTTATTATTAAAAAAAACCTTAATAATTATAAAATTTTGCACGTCAGACAAAAAGACTGAATTTATAAATCAATAAATCTGAGTTTTTCAATGATAAACAAAAGTACTGGAAGTTATAAAATAAATTAATCAAGTTTCAATTTATATGTAAAAACATGGAAAGTATGAAAATAAGTTAAAACAAGAGACACATTCATAGATAGCTCACTTTTTAATAGTTCGATCTAATCTAATAAGTTATTAATGGCAAGAAAATTGTGTTAAATACGTCCTGGTTCCTATGGTCGAGCTAGTGAGGACACACATACTGACAAACTAACGGATAGTGTCAAAAGCATAAAATCTTTTTTTCTTAAATTATACTCTACTAGCAAATTATTATATA
>JAQIXJ010002962.1:0-14151 GCA_034700185.1 Phthiracarus laevigatus
GTGGTTCTTGTGGTAAGACCACGAGGTATTCTTCAGACTCGGCTGAACTCCTGTCTTATGACAGGAGTCCCATACCGGCTGTTATTCTACTACTTCCGCATACACCACATAATCTCTACTTTTTTATAAAAGAGAGCTAAAAATACTTAGCAAATGAGTAATTGTGTTAAGAAAGTTTCTCATAATAAATCAATTAATGATTTGGTTTTCTGTGAATTACAAATTAAAATATGAGGCATAAGCTGAGTTTGGATCATTCTTTCACATTAGAGGTGGAAAACCTTATCAATGAGTTACGTACTAAACGATAGAGTAACAAGTTTTAATTGCGTGATAAACTTTGTTCTTATTTAAGTAAAACTAATTTAAAGTATTAAATCAATAAAAATTGCATATTTAAATATATTAGGAAAACATTATACAGTGTAATATTTACAGTGATTTTAACGTTATTTGTAAAAATAAATCACTTAAAATAATACGTAAATATAAATTAATCTCAAAGATATTAAAATTAAGATATGAAATGAAGAACCGAAAATTCCTGTTAAAAAGTCAAGAATCAAAGGAATACTTCAAAACTTATTTTCATTTAATAATTGTTTATCGCCAGTTTTTAATGATCTATTTTTTATTGAATTTTTTGGCGCTTTCTTCATATCAGTGGCCCAACCAATCCAATAAAACAAGTCTAGGAAAGCTGTGGCCGGATTCCAATTACTTTTACATCCAAACTCAGAAACGGAATAGTCGTGATGATAGTTGTGATATCCTTCACAAATTCCACAGAAAGTCACTATAAAATTGTTTCGAGGGTTTATTGATTTATCATACGGTCTCATTCCATAAAGATGTGCGAATGAATTAATTGTGAAAGTAATGTGTGAGCACATTATATGACGCAAACAGTTTTGTAAATTTTATATGATTATTATTGAGAAACTTAATTAATTAAAAACTAGTAAATATAAATACCACAAAAAGCATGATAAAAGCTTATATTGAAGAAATACATAGCACTGCCAATCGGAATAATAGCATTAATTAATAGCGCAAATCGATAAAAATATTTATGCTGAAACATAACCACAGGATCGGCATAAAGATCGCTTAAATCGATACTTTTTAGTTTAGCTTTGAAATCTGGAAGTTTTTTAATTAAAGTCCATCCAATGTGACTGAAAAAAAATCCACGCGAAGAATTATAAGGATCAGCGTCTGTATCGCTCCACTTATGATGAACTCTGTGATCCTTACTCCAGTCAAATATACTATATTGTAATGCTAAAGTTTGTAAAACCATGAGCAATATTCTTAGAGGCAAGTTTGCTTTAAATGATCGATGCGACCAAAGTCTGTGCGATCCACACAGAACTCCCATTGATCCTAACATACATAATACATGGAAATACAAAGTTATCCAAATCGATGATTCATTAATAATAAAATTAATTGCTGCATTAATAGCAAACACATGTAGTAGCAGAATACTAATTATTCTGCCCCATATAATTTTCCATATATATTTGTCCGCTTGATCTTCATTAACTTTATTTTCTGTTGAAGTTAACGTGGAATTGTTGCCATTTATCATCTTTAAAACTTTCAATTTCTTTTCGTTTCGTTTCCTTAGCTTCGATGACTTTTATAGCATTTGCTTACAAAAACCTCTATATTATTAAAGGTCATTTTTGGTCCAAATGAGCATCTTTTAAAAATACAAATCGCATTATTAATTCAAAGCTAAAAATCGCACTATAAATTCGCATTTGTTTGAGGTAAGTATATATTAGACTTCCTTGAGAACTAATAAAATAAGACATTGTCTGTCTTTGTAAAAGTGATATTTAGATCACTGTTTTTCCTTGAACTGTTTATTATTAGTATAAAAAAATCTGTATGTGCTGAGATGTGCTGCGGCTCTATCTCAAGGATAATTGTTTAAAAAATCGGGGATTACTTATTGCTAAATGTTTATTATTATTTGCTAATATTTATTATTAATGTTTATTTGTAATATAAAAAAATCTGTCTTCTGCGATATGGGCTGCGCCTATATCTCAAGGATAACTGTTTAAAAAAAGGTACGGATACGGATTATACTAAGGAAAAAAATTTTCTTAAATATTAATACCAATACTAAAGATTGAAATTCAAGGTAATATTCGCTGCTAATTTAGAGTTAATTTTTCTAATAAAGAGCGATCTTCAAAGTTTGAGCTTATCTATAATGATAGTTCAGTTTCCAATAGATCATACAATATAATATTTGGATTTAATAATTGAGTTTAAAACTTTCGATTCACTGAAAAATTAGTTTCAGCCAAATAAAATTGTTTTGACTAAAATTTACTTTTGGAAATTTTTTAATATGCTTTAAAAGTTTAAATGTCAGTTCTAATAAACTTTATACCGATTTTTGCAAACAGATAGATGAAAGTTAAATGTTTAGTATTAGATTAAGTCTAAATCTCGAGTTTCTCGCAACTACTATACCTTCCAATTATAGTTTTACTTTACTTTAATAGTGTGTTTATTAAATATTTTAAAAGACAATAAAAATTTAAAAGCAATCATAAATTTGTATGAAATCAGAAGAGCATTTTTTTTGATACATTTTTTCAATATAATTTAAAATATTACACATAAAATTTTTAATATTTTCAGCAAATTTTTAATCAAGAAAGTGTTAATTTTAGCATGAGAGCTATTTAAGAAATTTATGATAAATAGTATTGGCTTATATTATGATTATATGACTTGATATCAGAATCAAAAAAATTTATTGTTTTTTGAGATAAAATATATCTTTATTTAGACGGTTCGGTTTTGATTAACAAATCATATTTTATTTAACAGCGAGTATACTGATATATACATTAAGTTTAGAATATGGATTAGGAAACGTATGTCTGTTTGTTTGTCTTTTTCTAGGCTAATCTTATTTTTTATTCATTGCGCCGTGAACTTCTTTTTTTAAACACATTTTTTAATAGTTTTTTTTTGTTTTTTGTGTACTCACTAAAAGAACATTAAAAATCCAATTGTCATACATGAACATAACGCCGCTCATAATAGCTTTACTATCGCTTATCCATCAGTCGCTGTTAGCGTTCGGTTGCAGTAATAATAATCCGTCGCGTATTGATTCGATCGCGTATATCTATTATCCGAATATCGCAATGATGGTAATCTCAAATAATTATTTCTACGTGATTAGCGAACACACCATCGATGACAACCATACTAAGCGGTACGAACCGACAGACCAAATACCTGCAGTAATACATAGCTGTGATACGGCTGTCATTAAAGAAGTGAATTTCTGTGACAATGAATATCATAATGAGTACAGCTTTGTTTGCGTAAAATATACCTATAGTGATTGAAATACTCGTCGTTCGATATAAGCACTTACTTGATATACGAAACAATTAATTGTTCACCGGTTAAGTCGCTAAAAAGCGATCTATTAATTTCGCGATCGCGAATCGATTTCAACCGCAAGATTGACAGCACCTTCTATAAGGACACAAAAGCTGAACTTTATTTGATTCAAGGCGAATACTATGCGCGAATCGAGTGAGGAGAGCTGTGTCCGCAAACTGAATTCATATCACGGTTCATGAAAAACGATTGCTGTCTGAGTTGAACGTATTCGGACGAATAGACGCCCTTATTATTCAACTTATGAAACGCATCACGTGTTGTATTTGTTTCAATACGATCTCAAGCAGTTCTATAAAGTGGAGATCGATCGGAGAAAGTCTGGCAACGGATTTTTAGTTTCGCTAAACACCAGGGTGTCCCATAGGGGCAGGCTAAAGGGGGTTACATCCTAAGAATTCTCAAAAAGTTGACCCTCCCTACCTAAAAAATGTTAAATGACATCTCTATGGGAGAAAATTTTTTAAAATGTTTTTTTGGCCGTTGGCAGAAAAATTGTCGCATAAATCCGAGTAGTTTGACCCCCCTTAAATTTTGAAAAGTCTGAAAGTAACCTCCCCGCAAACCGACACACTCTGGGACACCTGCTAAACACCACAAAGCATCCGATTTCGTAGTATTTTATATTGCCGAAAGTTTGCGCGCTCGACAGTGCGTACAATTCGACGCATTTGTTGGCGGAAACATCGATAAACAACGTTTCAAGTCATTCAGTGATTACAACGACGAATCACATGTTAACTTTGTTAACACAATTTATACAGCGAAACACACAAGTATTCATAACTCAACACAGAACTATTCATAAAAGACCGTACATAAGGTTTTATTTCTCACAACTTTTCATAAAACAGGCAAAACTTTCCATAACGCGTCAAAAGTTTTATTGCATGGCTTTGTTTTTGAGTCGCAAACTTAGAGTCAGGCAAAACAAAACTTAAATTGAGTGAATTAAACAATAGTAATTCAGAATCACCACTAATTCTATACGTATACTATAATAATTAAACGTAATAAATGATTAGAACTAAATTTTATTGCTTTTTAATGTATTGTATATTTAACTCTATTAAAAGTTTTGCCTGTTTTATGAAAAGTTGTGTGTTTGACTGTATCTGTGTTTTTGCTGGCATTTTACTAAAATTAATATTTGAAACCATTTTTTCTGCGAACTTCATTTCCGAAGAATATATTAATTAATATGTGGATTATTAGTTTCATATATATATGTTTTTAATTTGATCATTTCATTATTTATACTATTTGCGACAACGAGTCATTCACCATAAATTTATATAATTATGCAAATAATCTAAAAACGATTCATGTACAATATAAGGAAATACACATTAAATATTAGGTTAGGTTTTTGTTCATATTTAGTTAGGTATTCCATACTGACGAGTCTGTTAAGAATTCATAAATTATTTATATTTAATAATATTTTTATTTTGTTATTGTCTTCGTAATAATACATTAATCTTAAATGTTTATCACTCAGTTATTTATAAAATTCAAGTCTAAGAATCTTTGTCATCGCGTCTAATAGAAATTACTATAAATTTATATAAAATTAAGAATGCGCTCACTTTGACTTTAAATCTATAGTTGTATTACATTATCAACAACGACAGATAATGACAGATAACTACAGATAACGACAGATAAAGATAGATAACGACAGATAACGACACTTTTGGCCTTAAAATCAATTTATTAGCATAAGAAATTCGTTAAATCCCTTTATTAGAGATAGAATTTGGTAAAATCCCTTTATTAACATAAAACCCATAAATGTCTACAGACTGACAGACAGAGTGACAGACATTGCAAATCCAATAGCTGACTTTTTCAAAGTGAGCTAAAAAGGTTTTGACATTTTTTTCTCTTGTGAATAATAGCAAAATGAAACGAATTTCTAATACGAGTCAGGGAATCAATAAAATATTTTAATTAACATTGTTGTTCACACAGTTTCGTAGAAAATTATGAATTTAATCAACACATGGTTACAGGAAAAATTAGTTTAGTCACAGTATATCTATAATGTGATGCACGTATTTATGTTTTCTTATTAATAATTGAATTTGTGTGTTAAATTAAAATACTAGATAAACTTTAAATAAATTTCTAGTTCTTTGCTATAAATTTTTATAAAAACTACTTAAAAATATTTACGTAATTTATTTTAGGTGTTCTAAGATCAATATTTTGAATATCAGAAAATTTAATGCTGTTTGCAACACGTTTAACCACATATAATATCAAGTCGAAACAGCGACGTGTAAATCTAAAATGTGTTCAATGCTTATGAAGTACAAAGTTAAATATTTTATCACAAGCTTATGCAATTAAGCTGTGAATTTGAATGATTCAATTAAAAGAAAAATAAGACAACTTTATTTTAAATATCCATTTGACTTTGAATATATATAAAATTTTTAAATTATTTTTAATACTATAATTAGAGATATTCATTATCGGTCACGATAAAAAATGTAAATAGGCGGGCACGACCGGTTTTATTAAGAGCGCGCAGAGCCATACAACATAAGAGGCGCGAAGCCATAGAAATCCTATCTACTAATTAAAATTATCAAATTATCGTGAAATTATTGACGCATTCTTCATTTAGTTAGCTTTTGGATACATTTTTAAAGTTTAATCATAAGCAAATAATTTAATTTTGATTGAAAATGACGGTTATTCATAAGCTATTTTTAAGTTTGAATTAAGTTATTCCGGTAAATATCGGTATTAAGTGCAATTCGACCGGTAATTATTTTTGAAAACGGCGGTCATTACCGGTTACCACCGGTCTTATAACCGGTTATGAACTTCTCTAACTATAATGAAGTAAAGATTTAAATTAATCCACAACTATGTATTAATCAGTAATTTCAAGAAAATTAAGTGACAACTAAGGATAATAAAATATTGACCGTCGATATATTGGTAGAAGAAAATAACTATTAAAATAAAAATGTTGTTAATTTAAAAAATAAGGTAATTAAAAACAAGTAGAAGTTGAGCGATATAAATCCCCTTAAGATTAGCAATGCAGAAAAATAATAGGGTTTTTGAAGCGAAGAAAATCGATTTTTCTTTTTTTTCGATGACAAAGTTTATTGACATGTTGGTGTCGAATAGAAGAGAAATATTAATTTAATCAAATGCTAAGAAGTTCTTCAGATTAAGTGAGTTTATTAGAAAGATTGTGGTGATAAAAGCTTGTTAATATTAATGATGTTTTGTAAAAGAGAAAAACATAAATATTTTTGTTTTCTTATTATTTATAGTACAATTTTGATAACGGTTTTTATCAATTACCAAAATTTCGACACTTGTAATACACAGAAATGTTATTTAAAAGTTTAAAGTGTAGCTTGTCTAATATAAAATCGGTTTATGTAACTAAAAGCTACGAAAATATTTATTTTATAAGAGAGTTTAAGATGATTAATTGAACTTGAATAACATTTTTACATAATTCCATGACTCTTTGACTGATGAACTGTAGTTAATATCAAATTAATTATTCAAATGTGATAAAAAAAATCATCAAAGCGTTGGTTTTTGTGTTGTTTTCTAGATTACCGGTGAATCAATTAATCACAATTTCTGTGCAATTTTTATGAATTAAAATTAGGTTATAAATATTCTATCAGGCAATAAGAATAATTAAAACAATTGTGTCACTAAGTATAATATTTTAGAAATACATTATAGTCATTGAATACAAAAACAGGCATTGGATACTTTAATTTTCAGTTTTACAAACATTATTGATTATCATTTCCATTTATTTGAGTATTTTGCCATCGATCACAATATTTATCAATAAAACAATAATTTATTTAGTATATACATATTTCAAAGTTGTATGTGTGTGTGATACCCTTTATAGGCGCCTTTCCTGGTGGCTGAACCCCCTCGACACCTATATCACTGGATTCAGCTTGAAGAGAGGAGTGCACATCAAGATAGAACGAGGTGTTGGGACCCCCTTGAAAAGTTGGGGCGAAAAAACAGTTTTAATAGCATTATAAAAGCCATCCTTGAACTGTCATCACCATAGATCGTCTGATCGAAAGACGATCTCAGAAATTTAATTTTTTATACATAATAGGCGCCGATTGTCTGCGATAGTGTACTCAAAAAGTCTTTTATTTAAAATGTTTATTCAAATAAAAAAAGTATATATTGAAACAACAAACTATGAATGAATATCTATTAGTGTTATATGCCAATAATTTGTTGTTTCAATATGTACTTTATTTATTTCATTAAACTTTTTTTATTAAAGACTTTTTGAGTACACTATCGCAGACAATTGGCGCCTAATACACATAAAAAACAAAAAATTTGAAATCGTGGTGTGATGCGAGCATATATGAATATGATACAAAAGCATATAAATGAGAGTTTCCCACTTGCTTTACTAGTATGCATATAAAAGTACTGTATGTATAGCAAAATTATACGAGTAAAACAAAAAATACGTTTGTAAAATACTATTATCTTCTTTTACCGCCAATTTGTCATTCTTGAACCGAACCTACCATTTGCTTAAGACTTACATCAATCGATTCCCTTAATCGTAAGCTTTCAAATGATGTACGTATTGTTAATTGATCCTATTGATCCAAACTGAATTAAATTAAAAACGGTTGGATCAATTAACAATATGTACAATTTTAGGACTGTTCATAGCTATAACACAAATAATTTAATTTAAATCATATTTCTAATTACATAGCTTATTATGAATATTTTTGCAATCTCTTAACTATCAAATATCCTGAGCTAAACATTTAAATAAATATAAACAATATGTGATTCGCACAAAATAGTTTAAAATAGTTTAGATATCATATTTAAAGTGATAAAGTGATTCATATTAACTAATATCTGTGCACACAATTATAACTTTCACTACATTTGGATCTGATGATGTGATTGAGTGCAATCACGAAATATTATCCACTATTCAAATGGTTTATCGATATACTGTCCAGTAAGCATATTTTTCAATTACTTATTAAAATAAACGGACAGTTCATTATGGATATATTTAACATTTAATAATACTTACCGTTTATTCCTCTACAGATATGTGTTTCTTTTAACCGAAATTATATACTATTTATCACTTGTTTATTATTGACAATAGAATTTCGAATTTTATCAATAAATTCCATAAGCGCTGGAATGGAATTAAAAGTTTTAACAGTGTCAATGTAGCCTAGAGATTTTTAAATTATTAGCATTTATATTATGTTATATTAATAACTTTTTAATTTGTTTATAAAACTAGTTTAAAGTAGTGTTGTTTAAATTTTAAGTTTTAAATTTGCTTTTCTTTTAAAAAATTATTAGAAACAAATCATAATAATGTTTTTACCATCGTTACCCCACTTTTCATTTAAATAAAACGACTTCATAGATGAAGAGGTAGCGGGGACCATTCCAACTTTGTACTTTTTACTAAATTCTTCTGTATTTTTTAGCTCACTTTCTTGAAGAGAGAGCGAGCTTATGGATTAGACCATGTCTGTCCGTCCGTCCGTCTGTGACGTGTCCGCACTAGCTCGACAACTTAACTTATAACGTATTTTTTATCAGTTTTTTTGAGACTTTAGAAAAACATTGACTAAAAGTTAAATAAAATAAATGTAAGCTAAAATCAAACTGTATAAGAAAGTGAGCTCTCTATGAATGTGTCGTTCTTGTTTGGTATCTGGATTTGATGCTAAACCAACGAAAGCAGTTATTCAACAGTTGACAATGTGGTTAACAGAATTTCGTGGGTCGTTAACAATTTTCATATCTGAGGTCTGCAAGTGTTCTAAAAATAATTTTCATTAAAATTATATATTGAAGGGAAATTGGTATCAATTACATTAACATCTTTAACATTACCAAAAAAGTTAAAAACAAGCTCGAAAGGGTCATAATATCTGACTTTGTAAAATTAGTTTTAGTTAGTAAATGGTGGCTCGTTCTCTCCGTTCGCTCGCTAATCATTTCAATATTTCGTGTTCTATAATATACAAGCCCAGTTAGCGGCAGATGCCACTTATGTTTTGAATTATATTTAGCTATTTTAACATGAATTTTGACTTTAAACCTGCGTTTTTAACCATTATGAGCCTAAAAATCAATTAAAAATCGCCAAAATGTGGCAGATGCCACTGAATTTTTAGCTAAAATTTTGGCCATTTCTGCCAAGGTTTTGCTTGTTTTAAACAGTTTTTTGTTTATTTTGTAACTAGAAATCACTTTTTAAGGCAAATAGCGGCAGATGCCTCTAAAGTTTTAATCTTATTTTTGCCAATTATTTGCCTATTCTGACCCAATTTTGGCCTCTTTAACATTCTTAATGACAATTTTTCACTTTTGCTTGTTTCAACATAATATTGACCCAATATTTGCCATTTTTGACACTTTTAATGACAATTTTTAGAATACTTTTGTTCAGTGTGACACTATATATTGGCTTTATTAAACTGAAAATCCCTTAATTAACATAAGAAATCGTTAAATTCCCTTACTTAGAGTAAGAAATTAGCAAAATTTTTTAATTAGAATAAGAAATTAGCAAAATCCTTTAACTAGAATAAGAAATTAGCAAAATCCCTTAATTAGAATAAGAAATAGTTAAATTCCCTTTATTAGAATAAGAAAAAGTTTAAAATCCCTTTATTAACATAAGAAACTTGGAAAATCCCTTTATAAGAGTAAAGATCAAAATCACTTAATTAGAATAAGAGTGTGCACACCCGACGGACAGACAGACAGACGGACATACCCAAATCCATATATGTGAATTTTGCAGTCAGATAAAAAACTGTTAATTGTGACATTATTGGGATCAGTGTTTTTTCGGCTATTTCGCACTATTCCGCTACATTCAATACAAAATAATTTTCCCTAAACCAGTGATTTTTCGCTCTATTGCTGTTATTTCTGTAATACTCAATTGAGAATGCATTGCATTGCGTAATGAACATTAACACGCATAACGCAGTCGCGTATGCAATGTGAAGTATATAGATGTACTAAAGAATTAGCGATACAGTCGCGTAGACAGGAATATGCACAAAATCTATGATTGGGATACGACATAAGGTTTTCGAACTAATCTCATAATCATTTAATTCTTACGTTTTTAAGTTTTATTTTTATTTTTCTTCTGTATAATTAATTATTAGATATTCTTAAGTTTCAATTTGTAATATTCAGTTCTATTAAAATAACAAATAATTTCAATGTATCATGGATTAATTTCCAAACAATATATATTAGTTAACTTAATACAATGTTAAAATTTGGATTATTTTTTCATATTAACTTTAAAAATGCATTCAATAATTAATAAGATACGAATTACAACATAAAAGTTTAATTTTATAAATAATTAATACAACCAAAATGATATCATAAAAATAGCAATATATATAGAGGACTAGTAAATTGATAGCGACAAGACCCGAACCTGATAGGATTGAACCCGATCCGATCATCCATCTTTAACAAATGTCAAAAATTTTTAGCAATTTTAAAACTAATATTTGTAATATTTGTTATTTAGTTATAAATAAAGTTCAATTTCTAAAAATGGCAGAAGTTTTACTAAATGTTTTTTCATATCTTTGTATTTTTTATGAAATCGGATTTTGAATTAAAAATTTTTAAATCCAACCCAATACATACTCTAAAAGTTTGAGTCCTAACCCGGCCAAACCCATACCCGACAAGTTTGAGCCTAAACCAACAAACTTGGAGGGAACCAGACCCGTTTACTAGTCAATAACTTGTTTAAACTTAAATCTAATCATAATTATATATTCATAATAACTTATTTTTCCATAAATCTGAAAATGATGATAAATCAGCATATGATCAATCAATGATTAAAAGAAAACGGATTAAATTACAGGTAGTTTTAAAGATTCTATCCCAAATAACTTAAGATTTAAAAAATTTTCATTTTATCAATCTTTAGGTAAAAGTTTCATTCTATTTGTTTTTCAAGACAACAATTCGTGGAATATCGCCGATCAATTTGTACTGCACTGCAATTCTACTTTTTAGCATTTTCTAATCTAACATTAAAAATAGCATTTGTAATTCGTGCAAATATAACAATTAGAAAGTTATTAAGACGTGAAAAAAGGAGAGCTGTGACAACCGTAATAAAATGTGGATAACCACAGAATATTCATAATATTCTTGCATAGCTTTCGGATCAGATGCTCGTTGTGATGGTTTGTTATTTGGAATGTCTACCATCTTTTTCATTTTTTTCATTTTTTTATCAGTTTTTGGTCGTCTTAGTATCCATTTCTGAACAACTATCACCCTTTTTCTGCGTCCATTTGATGGGTTGATACCTATGGTTAAAATAGAGGTTTATTGTCGTTATTAATACTAATCTTTTTTGCAACCGTTTATTAAAATGAAATGAACAATCAAAATGGTTAAGTTAAAAGCTGGGAAAATAGAAATAATCTTTGCGAAGAATTTTGAGAGATAATCTATTTAAATAACTTGTTTTGAGATTTGGGTTATCATTCTTATAAATTAATTTTCTATATTTTTATATCATTATTTTAACAATCTGGTACAAAAGTGCGTTCTGAAAGAGTTCTGAAAACATACGTCTTAAACGACCAGAGTCTGTTTAAGTTGGCGGACTGCTGTCGAAAAATGATTGCCACATACTGTAAAGCGCGTTATTTGACACGAATGGTGCAGCTATTTGTGACCTGTAAAATTGTAAAATGTCGTCACTGAACCATCACGCAGCTTATCCCTCCACAAACTATCAACACGTGGCGTCGAAGCAGAATCGAGTCTTAATGATACTCATTTAGCCACAGATGCTAAATCTGCAGCGAACTTTTCGTTAGGCTTTTCGATTACATTAATTGTAGAATCTTTACGGCTAACTTCGCTAATAAGCATCTTTTTTTCCATTTTGATTGCAGTTTTAGTGCCAAAATCCTTATCGGTGTACAATGTTTGTTCGATGATCACCAATTTGTCGCCATATTTCACTTCGTCAGCTATGAGTTTGCCGTTAATTAAAACTTGGTCGTCATCCGTAGGCTTCGTGTGCATATCAGTGTCTTCGCAATCAACACGACTCACCCTCCGGTTATTTATTTGAATTAAAATGCTGCCATATTTTAAAGAAGTAAGAAAATTATTTGATTAAATTTCGGAAGGAGAAACTATTTAAGGAGAAATTCATCAATTGGGGGACAGATAATACATACAAAATAAAGATTGTGTTACAAACGTGACACTATTACATTGCATAACGTTTAAAATTTTAGGTATCTTATAAGTATTTGTTATTTGTTTGGTTATTTCCATTAGTAAATTTTAAAAAATGGTTTTCTCGAATTTCTTAACATAAATTCATGATCATGAAACTCACAAAGATTATTTTAACAAAAAAGTATTTTAATTCATTTATAGATTAGTATTTGTTTTTTGCTTAATATGTAAAATTTTGTATTAAATAATGGTACTTTTGTTTTATTAATGCACAAAACTTCATTTATCAAGATGTTGTATTAACGATAATTATGAGTGATAAATCTACTTTAACTAATAAGAGCTATTGGGCCCATCATCTCGTTCCAAACATATCAACAGCCTTTAACACTCCAGTTAAACTGGAATGATTGTTCGCGCTATTCATAAATACAATAATCATTGAAAAGGTCATGATTTTATTAATTAAACCCATTAAGTTTAAACAAATATGGCATATATATTTTTAATCAATTGGGATGAAACATGAGTTCCAAAACTCATATTAATTAATAAAAAGTATCATTATTATACAATTGAATTTGATGTTTTAATTTAATAGTAAATTACCGTGAATTTATTGTTTATTTCTTATTGTATAAACAAATGAATGCAAATAACATATTACGACATTTATAGATTTATGTAATAATTATCACCAAACTGTATATCTTAATGGATTTTGTTAATAATTTTCTAAAGAAAATAAACATTATTAATGGTTATAAAAATTTCTTGCATTTTATATAGTGCGCGGAAAAATTGATTGCAGAAAATAGACAACTCATAAAACAGATTTAAATAGTAGCCAAAATTATCTAAATTTAAAATTATATTATATTAACTATATTCTATAAATAATGCCGAAATCTTTGTGCCACAGAATAACTGAAAATAATTACTTAAGTTTCAAGGACAGTGATAACACTGTTGTTAATAATGATTCAGTGTTAGGCTTAATGCCAATTTCTAATTGTATTCCCTTTGTTATATCGACGCACAATAAAATTTGCGGTCCATTAATGCAATTAATTGTGGAATTTTCTATTAATCATGGCTATAGGTAATGATTTCTATTAATAGTATTCACGATTTTTATAAATATAATTTTTAATATTCTCACAAAATTCAAATTATACATTTGCAAAGATTATTCAGATCTCAGAATCTAAAAACAAAAGACAACATAACATTTAAATACCATAAAATGGGTATAACTATGTATCCTACATCACAAAACTATATCAACGCTCTAAAATTAAAAGGAGTTAATATTACGTTAGCCAGATATATTGGTATTAAATACATAGATCATATATTATCTGTGGTTAAACCAGAGGAATGGCCAGTATTCACTTACATTCATGGTTTTGATCT
>JAQIXJ010002963.1:0-14149 GCA_034700185.1 Phthiracarus laevigatus
AACGTGTAGTGACGTGATGTGTGGTTGTGATGTGAGAGTGAGTGAGAGAGTGAGAGAGAGAGAGAGAGAGAGAGAGAGAGAGAGAGAGAGAACAAATAAAATCCATAGATAATGAAAACGAGCGAAAGAAGAGGAAAACGAGAGGAGAAAGATAGCATAATAGCATTGAAACGTTACTCAAAATCAACTGGAATATAACGATTGAGTAGATAGCGTTAGTTTTGAACAATGAAACAATATCCGATTGAAAAGAGGAGTTCGAGAGAAATGCAAAAATAGTTCAAGTTTAATATACGCATCAAAACGTTATTTCCAAAAAAGCAATGTAAAAGAGAAAACACTCCCACGAGCAAAATAAACTTAAGATTCGGATGACAAAGAGAATAGACTATGAATAATAAAGAGGTAGAAAATAATTTATTAAAGATAAGGGGAGACATACACTCAAATTAAATGATTACACGCGAAAGTAATAAAAATTAGGCTCAAATATACTGGCGATGAGTGACAACAACTATTTTCTGATGCACTTCACATCTTCAATAAAGTTACCTAAACTTTAATAGATAATGCAATATTGTATGTGTGAGTGTTTGTGTAAACAATTTCAAATACATTTTTATGTAAATTCAAACAAATAAATTGTAAACAAAAAAATGGTATGATTGCATAAAAGAGTGGAATTTACAATTTGTAGTTCGAATTGTTTCTTAAATAAACGCTTTTTTGATTAATTTATTACACAAAACAGTTAAGATAGAGAAATTTATTTTAAAAAAAAATTATAAAAATTTATATATTAAATAATCATACACATCGATAAAATGCATTTAATTAATGAAATATTTGTTCGGCATAAAACGTTAAGCGCAATTATACAAAATACGACACGCTTATGAAAGATAATAGAAATGATATCAGATAATATCAATGAAAATGTATTACATTGTTACACACACGAGCAAATCCTCATAGCTTTAAGCTTCCCTAAAGGTTAATAGCTGAGCGTAAGCCTTATATATATATATATATATCATAAAGTGTGGCCACAAAAAAACACACGCCGTATAAAACAGAAGAGAGATATAAAGGCGTGCGTTATTGCATTTAGGTTTAATAAAAAATATAGGGTTGTTGTACAGCATAATAAGAATTTAATATTGTTCAGCACTTTTTTCCAGTAAAATTTTCGTTTGTAACGAAAAGCGAAAACGAACACAACCGAAAACAGATGGTATATTAGCTCACGAGTCACATAGAAAAGTTAAAGCACATTAAGTTAGATAAAAATTGATCCACCGGTAGTATTGAAAGCTAAAATGGTCAGTCATAGTCATGTAAATAAATCACTACCCTTTAGCGAGTCTGCAGTGAACACAGTTTCCGATTGCAACCCATTTTTAACCTAATAAACTAATAAAAACGCATCGACAAGAAGATTGAGAGCAGAGACAATGCACACAACTGTCGCATAATAAGAATAATAATAATAGTGTTTTTTAGACAAAATACTTTTCTTTGACACGATTATGTTCTCGTTTTTTGGACACGAAATATATATATAAAAAGCCATTAGAGTTTGACAAGTTTATCCATAAAAATCCTGCTCAGTATTCTCATTGGTATTAGCGTCGGTTTACTTTAACACTATTACTCTCCATTGTAGACACAATGAAAAGGAAATTATAAACGGCTATACAAGAAAAGATTTCAAACATTATGAAATGTTTATATGTTATAAACGGAGCGAGCAGTGAAGAAAGTAAACTCAATTGAAGCTTCAAGATCCTGATCCAATCATGTACTGTTTCTTAACTTAATGAATGTGCCGCATATGTAGCTAAGAAAATGTCACTTGTATTTCAAGCGAATTTCGCTCTAACGGATGTTAAACTACAATTGCTCGCCAAAGCATAACCATAAACTTGTGGACAAATAATATATATATATATACGCTATATTACCTTTCGCTAACGCTAATAAAGTTTTTCGTTTTTCGCGTAAATGAAAGAATGGCGTGATATCCAATCAAGAGATAGTGCAGCGTAAAAACCGTGCAACCTTTCCATAGCGCACTAAATTAGTGATAGCAAGTGTCAAGTGGTGCTCTTCACGTATATATAAGTAACATTTTATTTGATATATCGTACAGCGAATGTATGATAACACACCGTTTTTATAGCCTTACTATTTACTAATAAACCGCATTTTCATTTCTCTTCTCAAATGCTACTTTATTTTTTTTTTGAAAAAATAAAACGCTATTCTACTTTTTTCTGTTTTGCAATTTTCTCCGTTTCTCCATCTCTTTAAGCGGTTATTTTCCTCTACAGTAAAAAGACGTGCACGAAATGTGAAAGCAGTGATGGATTGCGTACTGCTGTCCACTAAAGCATATATCGTTTTTTATTGCTCTGCCAATATCAGCGCTCGACACATACTTTGTAGTTTTTCTAGATTTTGGCGAAAATCTAGCTATAATACAATTTTCAATTTATAAGCTTAATTTCTGACACACCTATCCATAACATAAAATAAAATGGAATAAAATTTAGCTGCTTTTGATTGAAACACAATTGCTTTTAAGTTTCAGATATTTTTCGTTATTATTATTCCGTCAAATGTAAAACTAAATGTATTCAAAATTATACAGTGAAACACTGGAAAATATATAATCGATAAAAATCTCAGTTTTTTTTGAAACGCTTTCAGAATGCTGAGGTGTAATGTAAGCCTACAAAATGCATTTAATTAAAATTGTTTCAACACAAAATATTTCGGATGTCTGTCGTAATTCCCGAAAAGATACTGTAAACAATTTTATGAATTATGCTCAGTCTGTTAAAGGTTTTAAAATTATATGTTTAACATTTTTTGAATGGTAAAGAATGGATAGAATTTTTGAAAGCATAATGAACGAATAAATAAAGATTTTATGTAAAATACTTGTGGAATAAAATAAATCTGCTAAATAATTTTAGAAGGTTTACGGTAAAGTAATATAATCTACTGGAGTCAATAAATGCAAAACAATAAAAAAGTGTATAAATTATAAATAAATTTATTAGCAAAAACTTATTAATTTTTAAATATGCAAAAATATCACATATATGTATGCATATAGAATTTAATGCATATGAAAATTGTTTGAATGCATAATAAAATCCGTAGAAATTAAAAACGAAAAAATTTAAATATCATAGTGAAAATAAAAATTCGTTACGAATATAAACAAAACGCAAAGTTTAAATTAATTGGAAAACTTGTTTAGCCAACAAACTATTCGTACTGAATAATAAATACTCCACAATAAACAAATGTTTTTAATTAAGTTTAATTTAATACTTAATTTACTTTTGCACTTTTGGACAAATAAGAATAAGCCCTGAAACCAAAACAAATTTTAACTGTAGTTTCGTTTTTGACTAATGGATAAACCTATTGATAATAATTCATCGACACGTATAAAATGAATAAAGCCAATAAAAATATTTCCGAAAAAATGCATGAAAATTACTCTCAACTTAGTTAATAATCCCATTAATTTAAACTTCGATACTAGTGGTGACAAAAAAATGTGTGGCAATAAAAAATCATCAAATATTAAATCAGCAATAAAAGTAATTATAGATAAAATTTAATCACCGAATTGATCTAAAGATAAACTATAACGCAATTAAATTAATTTATGCAAATTATTCACGTTTTATTCGTGATAGCAATGGTATTCAATAATAAAGTATATTAAGTATTATTTAAAACGAATAGTAATAAATTTTCTAAAAAATGGTTTAATTCAATTGCTAAAAATAATTCATGAATAATAAATTGCAATCTATCAATATTTAAGTGTTTTTAAATTGTTAATCGTCACATAAATTTATAAGAATTTTGAAATAAAATCAAAATAAAAACGTAGAAAATACACGAAAAAACGCGTACTTTTATAAAAAAAACTTAGGAAATTGTCTCGATTTTGATTTTTTTTATTAGAATGTAAACTAAGACAAAGAATAAATATTAATTCTTATTCAAACAATTCATTAATGAAGCAGATTATGAGATGGATTGAACAATGGAACCGAGCAAATACAAAATTTAAATAATCCGTAAAAAAATGAAATCTGCATAAAAAATAACAATATTCGCAATATTTTCAACAATACTTTTCCCAAATAAAATCCGTGGCATTTTAATATATTGTCTAAAAAACCAGATATTTTGCGTAAGCTGTAGCTAAGATTTACAGTTGAAATATTACGCGTCAATCTGTAGTGTAAGCAAATAAATCTAATAAATCACTTTAAAGCGTAACCCCAGCTCTTAAAGTTTAAAAAACTAAAAATTTCAATATCTAGTCGAAAACGCAATGATGCGGCAAAATATTTTTATTTAAATAAAAAACAAGGCAAACGGGAAAAAGTGAGGCACAAACAACCACTAGAATCGCAATCGCAAACACACAAAAAGGTTAACAAAAATTAATTAAAAGAAGCAATAAAACCGAATTAGATGAAAGAAAAATCAATTAACAACCAGTACTTACCCAATCAAAGTTTGATTAGCAGTTGTTATAGTGAGTAATGAAGATTGGGATACGTTGGAGATGTTGGTACTACTGTCGAGACCAGAGTCTGGAATAGTATGCGATATTTCGTTCGTTTTCGAGTAACGAATACGTTGCCGATCATGCTCTGTGTGATTGCTGTTTGCATCTGTGTTCGCTTCGTTCGATAGGGAATAGTCTGAAGTCGAAACATCGATACAAACATTTCGTGCTGACGGAGATTCGCTGCTCCCTATTGACTCGGAGGTGTAATGTGGCCTAAAGAGAAAGAATGACATCAATAAGTAAATGTTTCGAAATGAAAACATGTCCCATCGATGTATCACAATATATCATGTCATTCATAGGCGACACAATAAAAACGCACTCCAATTGTTCAAACTCAAGCTTCATATCAAAAGTCTATAAACTTTCTTTCTTCACTATATTCACATCAAATAGAAAAAAGATTTTTCTATGTGAAAGTGTCTTATGTCTTATAGAATATGAAAAATTAATACCCTATTTTATCATTAAAACAAAAATGTATTTAAATTGAATTGTAGTCTTTCATATTTCTTATCTAAAGCTAGAATAATAATTATTAGAAAAAATTGCAATAAAAATGATATATGGAGACTAGTTTTACTTTGAATTAACAATTTTGCATTTTCAAATTAATATATATTGCGGCTAATGATCTCAAAATTAGGGTAAATCTAAATAAAGATATAAAAAAAATTTTCTTTTGAACCTTTTTTCTAAAAGAATATCCACTGCTTTTCATGTAAAAAAGCAAAATAAATTCGGTATTACTTAACAAAAAACATCTTTTGAACTAAATTGTGAGCTTAATAATATATTCTCACACAGATTTCTGTACGGAGAATAAAAGCAGAAAAAATCAATCAAATAATTCAAGTGCTCTCATGCATGAAATTTAGGAAAAAGTGGTGTATAAGTTTAACTGGAAAGATGTAAAGCCCCATAAGCTGTTATATATTAAAAGCATGCCGAAAAAACGAGAGAAAAACAAAATAATAATTTTGAACAGTTGAAAACTCTTTTATCATGTCTGATAAAAATATGTGACGTTTACAGTATAATATACAGTATATGTATGTTATAATGTTTATTTTGTGTGTATTTTTTCTATCAAATAATTCAAGCGTAAACGAAAAACAGTTGAGGATAATATGAGCGGTAAATATTAACTATAAAAAAACTTACGCGTTTGGCAAGTGATTAGTTTTTGCGTTAGAAAGTGATGCATAATTTTCCCTTTGGCCGCAGTCATCCTCATTTGACTCAACAAGCAAACCGAACTGTGACGCCAACTCTGAGATTTTAGTTGAAGCGGAAGATCTCGACGCAACATTGGTAACGCTATCCACAGTGTCATCAAAATCAAAGTCGCCGAGGTTTCCAATATCGTCAAGAGGTTTAATGCTTAACAAACTGGCTATACTCTGCATATCCTCGTCACTACAATTTTTTTCGGTGATATTTATAAATATTTAATATATGTTACGGTATGTGAATGGTAAAGCTCATTAACATGTCTTACGTGGCTTTTCCCTCCTTAACAAACTGACACGTGAGCGTCAGTGTTATGTGTGCTTCTGTAACCTTTTTTGAGCTCTCATATAACGGTAGTTTAATGATTTCGTTTTGCGTCGGAACAGTGTTTCCTCCATCAGCGTATTGACTAACGTTAATGTTGGCGCTGGAAACAATTCGCCTGCGACCAGTGTTGGATACATCTTCGATCGCGATGGTCCACTCCTTATCCTCATAATGCGTGTTTCGTTGATCACGAAATAGTGTCACTTGTATCTCTAAAAGCTCAGGTATCGACCAAACCACTAAACCGCGATATGGATTACGAATAGTGGGCTCCCATGTCTTTGGTTGAGTAGCGTAACGTCGATTTCTTCGTGTGAGTACAACACATAATTTGTTGGGTTGCCTGCGAAATCCAATCAATAATGTCTACTGCAATATTTATAGTTATGGAGAGTCGGGTTTTATTGCAAAATAAAAACTCAATACGAAAACGTATTCTAATCGATAATATAAGCGCTACCAAAGAGAGAGTGAGACACCGAAACAGCTATCGCTAGCACTCGCTATTCTACCTTTATTTTTATGATCGAATACAAAAAAGTGATAAAAACTGTAATTGTAAATGCATTTAGAGCATAGGCCATCAATTTAGCTCAATGTTCGGGTAAATGCCATTCTTCGCATACCAATTACTCTGCTTTATTGCGTACTAATGCTCTAAAAAATTCCTGATATTTCCGTTTTATTATTTTCGCTTTCTCTACATAATATAACAAAAAATATTTCGTCGCATCTCTGTAAACATAACTTCTGGTTCAATATAAATGAAAACCCAAACATTAATATAAGGCAATATACAACAACAAAAAATAGTAAGGGAATAACATAAACGAGAGCTTTTGATGGCAGTATCGATCGCATCGCATCTCATCTCATCTCTCGGTGACCGATAACATATGACCATCAAAGCTAAACATTTATCATTTATAACGAGATTAATTTAATCTCGAAAAGCAACTAAAAAACCATTTTATTCATTCTTGTTATTTTATTTATTGATTAAAACATTTAGAAAAACGCGTCTATTAAGTCATAAGGAAGGAATTTCTCTTCAAAACAAACGCAAAAACTACAGTATAATCTGTGTGGGATTTCAGGAATGAAATGTTTTCGCTCAAATGTTATTTGTATTAGCGATGCGTGACATCGAAACACCTATACTCGAAATGTAAATTTAAATATTTATTTTGTGTCATTTACGAGACAACTACAAGGCGTAGTAAATATACATATAATTAACGCTAATAAGCGTAAGTTTTTAAAAAAAAACTTAGATCGCGTACAAGTTTAATACATCGAATACGTTTATACTGTATATATAATATTTTTTGGTTAAAGTAAAACGTTAATTAATTAGTTTATAATTTACCATTTACTGGTAGCTTCAATCATCAATTCGTGAATAGCGGTTGTTATACGGAACTTTGCTGCGCGTTTGTTGACGCGCTGTAATCGCTTCCACACTGAACTCATACTTCAAAAATTTCTTGCATATTATTAATTATTATTATTATAATATTTGGGCGCAACCAAACCGCAAAATCATTATAAACCAATTAAGAGCGTAACACAACACCAGTTATATATCGATTGAAGAGATCTTTGAGCAACAGTTTATTTCACTAAAAATAGAAAAAGTATTAAAAAAAACGGAATACTAGTAATATTAATAATTATATCAATTTTGATTGATTTTTTGTTAAGCAAAACAACTGCACAGTATATTATGATGTTATGGTGTTGTGATGTTGATATACTAAGTCTTGTGAGATATAAGTTATTTTAAGTTAATTAGACAAACATGAAATGAATTGAAGGGCAAGTACAGTAACTGTATAGCGTTATATAGAGTTGTGTGCACATACAAACATACATACATACACACTATGCGCTCATTTCTATGATAATACGGGTCAAGGATTTGGATAAAACTGATTTCAAATATATATCACATTTAATAGTTTACAAATTGGATATACGGTACTCTCCTATAGGATTGTTCAAATAATAATAATAATAATAGTGTCAATAATTTTTTTCGGTACTGTCAGTCAAGTGTGTCTAACTCGTGAGCTATTGCTCAGAAGTATAAGTTTTATAGATATCGGCGTTATATTGCAATTTGATTTAGAAATAGCAGTATTGGTTTAGAGAGCCGATCACATAATACGCTCACTAAAGCTGATTATCAGCGATGCTGTGAAGCAGAAATTATCGCTTGTTTGCAGCGTTTCTCCCGTATATTTCCTCATCAGACAAACAATTTATCGCGTTATGCCGTACATGTAATGTCGAAAATAAAAGTTATGTGAACGGAATTCAATAGTATAGATACCAGTAAAGTACCCATACTCTACTCTACGTCTATTCCAAATTCACTACTGTATTGTATTCGCAAATAGTTTATTATCTAATAGTTAGGCAACCGGTGAGTGTATGTCAGCCAAAACAAATTAAAACAATTTGGAAAATAAATTATTAGAAAAATTAATTTTCGTCGCTCTCGAGAATGTATGTGTGTGTATGTGCTCTAAATTAATATATTCAGGCATAACAAAGTAATAATCTCGCGATAGTATTAAGCTTTTACAGTAAAGTAGAGTACGGTATAACGCGAAATGCAAATTGAGTTGCGGCAGACTTTCGCCTAAATGTGTGTCAACAATAAATCACACGCGACACAAATCTAAAACGCTTTCACAAAAAAAATCTTGACCTTTTACTGTATTTTAGATTCAAGTATTATTTGGAAAATAAAAATTGATTGATCTATAAAAAGTCATTAATATATATTTTAAATATAAATAGCTATGCCTACATCTAAGAAATACAGTAAATTATTGATCAGTATAAGATCATTTTTAATCCTACGCATATTCATTCAAATTAGATGTCCATAAATAGGAACCAAATAATTCAGGTCAATTTATGGTATAATGGGTTAACAAAATAATAAATTTAGGTTAATATTAATTATGTTTAATATTTTCTATTAATATTTACATAAAATTGTTTATTTATATAAAGATTTAACATCAAGATTTCAATGTTAAGTTTCTCTAAAATAAAAATTATCATTAATTAGTCATTAAAATGACTAACGATATTAAACATTAATTAAAAAGTAAATAAATTATTTTAATTTTAAATCCAGAATTTATTTATTTATTAGTTATACGCCTAAATTTTAACATTCGTAATATGACTTTCTCAGTTATCCAAAAAATGACAGCGTAAAATGTAAAACTTACAAATGTAAAACTCGTTCAAACTAAAGCTTAGAAAATATATCTCGGTTATTAACATAATTAAATTTTGATTCTTATAATGTTCAAACATATTAAAAACAGGGTCTCAGTAACTTTAAACACTATTTTACTTTAATTCTCACTGAATAGCTTAATAAATAATGGATCACAAACATGACTTGAGAACTAAATAACTAATGCTTTAAAACATCAAACAGCTTAAGAACAGTCACATAATGTTACTCACTGGTTGTTCAAATCAAAATGAATCCGTCGGTCACGTTTATTTCACGTAAAAATATTGAAAAAAATTGTCAAATAGATTCTGCCAGTTTTGAAGCACAATTTAGTTTTGATTTTGATCCCTTAAAGTTTGAAGAATTAACGATATAAAAGTTTATTAAAAAAATATTGTATTTGGTTAGTCTTAATTTTTATGCAAGAAACGTTTAAGCCTAAAACTTAATTTCAAAATTCATATTTTTTAGTATAAAACTCTTTGAGAATCCTAGAATCATAAGTTAATTTCGATAACATTAGTGTAAAAACACTATGTATCGTAAAAATTTATTGCAATAATAAAAACAAAATCATAAATGACTAGAAAGATCGTTGAGCAAAATTTACTGGAACCGGTGGCCAAAATGTTTCTTATTTTATTAGAATCATTACTAGAAAACTTTATTATTTCGCTCTAATGCTACTATTAATTTTGTTATAGATATATAAAATAGAAACGTTGTTAACATATCTGAAATATAGCGGTAAAGAGTGTGTGCGCCGCATATTCTAACATATTTTCAAATACAATGTACACTCCGTTTTGGGGGGCGTTATAAGCATCAATCTATTATTATATTCTCTGGCAAAATGATGATATATTACAAGAGTTATAAAAGCGTGGATAAAAATAAAAATTCTTAACAGAACGCAGCCTACTCTGCAAATATCTTTAAAACGTTGCTAACATTAACTCGTAAGCTTAGCTCATACACTGGTATGTACAGAGTAAGTGGGATCGCAAGACCTTCGCTTTCTTAACTGTTTACCCATAAGTGTATTCAACGGTTCATCATTTATTATAATAACAACTTATTAATATCCATATTTTTGCGAACTTTTTAGCGCTATTATCAATTTCTGTTCATCATCTATTTTTATACTCTAAATTGATAGAAATTATGTTAACAGTTTATGATAGCAAAAAATTTAACTGTTTTAAAATACTAGTTCATGATTCCAAAATTGAATACGATTTGTTAGTGATAAAGTAATTTTAAAATTTTGTAGAACACAAATAAAAACTTTGTAAGTTAATAAACCTTTTGTGTATCGATCTATCCGTTAATTTTTTTCGGAAACTTAAATTTTCAAATATTAGAGAAGTGAATATCGTAAAATTTTTTATCGATTTTTATCGTTAGTACAGAAAACCGACAATTGTGAGGCAATGATGATTAATAACTCGTATTTTGTTTATAATTAACAAATAATATCAAACTATACTTCCGTCTTTCATTATGTTTTAGCGATTAACTCGTTTTCTGATTGATTGATTGAGCAGTAAAATAAACGCTAGAATGTGTAAAGTGTTTAAACATTGAGGAGTATTTATAATTACATTTGAAATGTGGTGCTTAATCAATATGCTAATGATGTCTGAAGGCTTGTTAGTATTTTTATATGCTTGCATATGAGCTATATTTGCTCAATTCGAGCATAATAAAAATCGAATAATTGCTTTCATTAAAAGACACAAAGATTATTACAAATTATTACCGCAAATGTAAATTCTGGTCAATCTTTGAAAATTACGAAATGTCTATTGTATGGGTCTAATTGCAGGAACATTTAGGACAAATGAGCTCACCTTTTCTAATGTTAATACTTATATTACAATTTTATTAGTTTTTAGCCCATGATGACAAGAAGTCAAACCACTTTATCAATATAAGAATTCGGTTAAATCCCAATATGAAATCCCATTATTATTATTATAAAAATGTGGACACACCGACGGCAGTGGTCAAAAGCAAAAGCTCTACTTTTTTTAAAAAGAAAGTAAGGAAAAAATTTTATAACAAAAACAATTAATTTAAAATTCTTTGAATATATTTAAATGAAAATTTATCCATAATATACTTTGCATGTATTGATTCGTTTTAAGATCGAAAGATAGAATATTCTGCGTATAATGAATAGTATTGAATGTGGCTGTGGTCGAAGTGAAATTGAATAAACTTTAAAATGCATAGAAAATTGGAAATTTTAAAAATCTGTTTATGCATACATGCGGTAAATTGTCAGTACATATTGCGTGGCAGCAGTGCATCGCAGAAACACACGCTTCACTAAAATCTAATAAAAACATATTACGGTATAAGTTATTACGTACTGTGCAGTACTATTTTGACATATTCAAATAAAAAACATTAATTTCTAAAAGTAAATTTTAAATGGGCATAAATATGGCGCATATTTGCCGTATTATTTGTAAATGTTTACGTTAATGTTTTCATTTAAATTTAATTAAACAAATAAATAGATGTTAAAAGTTTTTAATAGAAAAACCGGTGTTAAACGCTTACGTAGTGTTGTTGGACGCAGTTTTTTGTTATTAAACGTTAAATCCATTTGGGTTTAACTCGACGAGAGATCATTCAATTTTCCGCTCATTTTTGTGTCACTTTATTGCTGTTATTTTATTTTTTTTTGATCTTTTTTACAAAATAAACAAACGTACGCGTAATAAACAGCGTAAACTAAAAATAAACCAAACACTAAACAATCATTTAAAACTTAATCGCCAAATCTGGTTGCGATATTACTGGCGAACAAATCCGAAAACAATATCAACTGATAAACTGTGAGCCAACAAAAAAAATGAAATTAAATAATAATTTAAAACATAGCTAAAACGCAAGTTTATTACTTAAAAAGTTACGCAAAACTTATTGCAACATTACAAATGGTTTCCCATTCAATATAATATCGCGTATTGTTTCATAATATTACTTTACTTATCAATAACTATCGCGTAAATCCATTCATTTTATGGCTCACTCTTGTGGCCAAATTCACAAACTGTATTAAAAAAACATTTTATAATTTATAGTGATGCACAAAAGTCAAAAGTTAAGAATTTTGCTTAACTCTTAACCTTAACGCCTGAAAATTTTTAAACCTTAACTTTGACCAGTTAACAACTTTCTTAACTTTAACTTTAACCGGTTAAGAAAACTTTAACTCGAGTTAACTCAATAATTTAACTCAAACAAATTTTATGGTATTTTTCAAATAATTTTTCCTTTAAAAATCTAAATTCTGAATCAACATTCATTGTCCAAAAGTATATAACTACTCGTTTTTAATTATCAAATATTTTTATAGAAATGATTTATGATTTTTTTAGTTGAGCATAACAATCTCAATCAGTAATGTTTAACTAAAATGTGAAAATAAATGTTTGTATACATATTTCACTCATGTAAGCAATACCTGTAACACAATTAGTTTACACGATATGAATTTTTATTGGGAATAATAATTTAAAAGCAAAACTCAATAAAATATTTCTTATTTCTAGTTAACCGGTTAACTCGCAATTTTTTCTTAACCCGGTGAGTCAAGAATACTCTTAACTTTAACTTTATCTCACATCAAAATGTTTAACTTTAACCTTAACTTTAACCGATTAACCTGTTAAGTCTAAAGTTAACGGTTAATATGTGCATCTCTAAATGTATGTATTAATCTCCCGAAATATGAGGTCTCTATAATTGTGCATTTCTTATTTTTATGTTATATATGAATTCACAAACCATATTAATTTTAATGACATGAAACAATCGTTTTAAAAATATACGTTATGATAACCCTAATTTTATTTTAATTATTAATCGATAAAAATTCAATAAGAATATTTGAATTTGAAGTTGTTTAAAAATATTCAATCATAATAAGATTAGTTAAAAACTTGAAAACAATATTCATTTCCTGTATTGCTTGTTAAAATCTATAATCATGTGATGATCTGTCCCGAAAATAATATTAAAATATATCTATATCGCTCTCTTTTAATTTCAATCAAAATATTTTTCGAAATGAATACACGATCCTGTCCTGTCTCGATAATTAGAAAATACAATCAAAGCTCAATAAGTATCTTCTTTTCGATGTTCAAACATTAAATAAATTAATAAATAAATAATTAATTACTTGACGTTTTAAATTTAAATTAAACAATAGTTATTTTTAATCAAATGTCAAAAATATGTTCAGAGGCGAACGATAAGCAAATGTTTGATTATAATTTTAATATGTGTTTAAGTCATACATTTACAATTAAAATATAATTTCATAATTAATGAAAATAAAATTTTACAATTAATTCATTATGTAAATTCAATTATTCATTTAAATGTCGAACAAATGCACATTTCGATGTGACCATCTTTTAATATTAACAATTTATTAACTTAAACTATTTAAGAATGAAGTTTAATTGTTGACAAGCAAAAATGATTTAACTAAAATTCAAAATATTTAACATGTAATGACATATAATTTATACGTTAAATATATATATTAAGCTGTTTCGGGTTAGACTTAAGAAAATTCTCAACTTAAAACTTCATAAACCCATAAATTAACATAAAAAATGCCAATAAATTTAAAATAAAAAATAAAGCTTCGAATTGAGTCAAAGTGAACAAATCAAAACAAGAGA
>JAQIXJ010002964.1:0-14149 GCA_034700185.1 Phthiracarus laevigatus
AGCCTACGACATGATATAACCTGTCAGCCTAGAGCCTACCGTAGAACCTTAGGCTCAGCCTAAATTTGCATCTCTAGATTCAACACACAAAAAAACAATAACAGTGACAGCTGTATGTTATGCGTGAAACAGTTTAATGTTTGTAAACAAAGCAGTAAACGCGTGATGCGTATACGCGTATCGATTTGATTGTACTCTCACATTGAACGCCACTCAACTCTACCTCAAATATCATTGATTTAATCCGCGAAAATCAATTGACGTATTGGCACGAAATGAGCTGACAATAAACGCGTAATTATCCACTATAATAGTAGTGATCGATAATACTCATCGTTAATCGCGCATAATATTTAAATACGATGAGTAATTATCGGAAAATTGTGCGCATTTTTGTGTCGCATAATAATCGCTACGCGTATATCAAATTATTATTTTTATTGCTTATACTATTGGTGGCGATTTTCATATTATTCGATAAGCTATTGGTGACGCAATCGCGACCAATCGATGCCAACAATCGCCGCAATGAATTCGGTGTGAACGATGTTAAAGAGAATGGTGTGATCGAAAATAAAGTGAAGCTAAACCT
Organism: Phthiracarus laevigatus; assembly: GCA_034700185.1. Taxonomy (NCBI): domain Eukaryota; kingdom Metazoa; phylum Arthropoda; class Arachnida; order Sarcoptiformes; family Phthiracaridae; genus Phthiracarus; species Phthiracarus laevigatus. The sequence goes on from JAQIXJ010002964.1 coordinate 593, forward strand.
AAACAATGCTTTTAGTAATGCTATTATGACATCAGCGTTGTTGCCTATTAATCAAACCAATGATGATTTTAATGAAGTGGTTGTTAAAGCTATTCGTAATAAAACTACGATTAGGTTTGTTATTAAACTGTTTTTATTATATTAATATATATATATTTTAATTTTTATTTGAACCATAATTATAAAATATAGTTAATTTTAAATAAGTGGTTCTTTTTTATTTTAAGGTTTGGTGTTTTTGATAACAACACGATGAAGATTGCGATCACTGTTTGCGGCGAAGATCGCGTCCACCAGAGTTTGGTGACACTTAAATCGGCAATTCTTCTTACTCGCAATAAATTGCATTTCGTTATTATGGCTGATGAACAGAATATGGATATAATTAGTCACGCGGTATATATTAAAAATTTAATTTTCAATAATTAATAATCTCTATAAACGTATCATATAATGATATAATTGAAATCGAATAGATTTTGTCGCAATTGCCAAACAATATATTAAAGCGGATCTCATTCGAAATACACTCGATATCGTTTCCAAACACTATCGATGTCGAGGAATGGAGAAAATTATTTAAATTATGCGCTTCTCAGCGACTTTTTCTACCGGTATTGATATTCATAATTATTTTTTTGCGAAAATAAGTTTACATTTAATTGATTCCGCAGACTCTTTTGAAACATATCGACGCAATACTCTATGTGGACACAGATGTCATATTTTTAACTCCAATCGACCAGATTTGGAGCTTTTTCGCCAAATTTAATGCCACACAAATCGCAGCCATGTCACGGGAAAGCGAAGATTATGCCAGCAATTGGTACCACAGGTTCGCCAAACATCCATACGTGGCTCCGCTCGGAGTCAACTCCGGCGTAATGCTCATGAATCTGACACGAATGCGTGCATTCGATTGGAACAGCTATTTACAGCCATTGTTGTCGGAGTATAAATACAGAATAGTATGGGGAGATCAAGATATCATTAATATCATATTTCATTATAATGGCGGTTAGTTTTAATATTAGCCCAAATTTTAAAATATTCTTAATATGGTATATATTGTTTTATTATTAAGATAAACTGTACATTTTTTCGTGCAATTGGAACTATCGTCCCGATCATTGTATTTATAGCCCGGTTTGCAAAGAAGCGCAAAACGACGGCGTTTTTATTATACACGGCAATCGTGGAGTGTTTTTGAACGATAAACAGCCGGCTTTTCGCGCCGTATATCACGCGTTCCAAGATTTCGAGTACGGTTTAGATTTAACGATTTTGGTGAACGTAATGAAAACGTTGCTCACGCAAAATGGTAACAGTAATTGCGGTAAAACCGGTCCTTCTATACTGATGGCTGTGTCACGTTTTGTAAATAATGTAAAAAATTAAATTAATACCCATTTGTTTATGCGCCTCACATTTAATGTTTTATTTTACATTGTAATTTGTTTTACATTTGTACATTTTAATTGTAAATTATTCTTTCATAAGCTTCAGAAGTGGGAAGCGATTTTTATAACCTATATTTAGAACGATTTGTTAACGGTTTCGATAAAAGTATAAAATCGTCAGTATTATAAACATGACGGTCATAATAGGTTTTATAAAAAAATTGTGAAAATTTTATGTGCAAAATTTATTTTGAATTATTGGATTTTATTAAATCGTGAATTTTAAAGCTCATATTTACAATGAAAAATTTAATTTTTTTATATTTATCAAATTTATAATAATTTTTAATCAATTGTAGTTATCTGGTTATTGTTTATAATTTTTTGTTCCATTTTTCAAATTTTTAGCTTTTGGAAGCATTTTTTAAATTTTAATCCAAAACAAATATTGTAATTGTTTTTAATAAGCTATTATAAATTATAAATTAGATTTTTCCGGTATTCATAGTTATATTAAGAGCAATTTAACCGGTAATAATTTTGAAAGCAACGATGATTACCAGTCTTACAACCATGTAATCATCATTTCTACCTATATTTTTCATTTATATGAAATGAGCCACTGATAAGGGTTCCGCGAGGAGACTGATCAACGACTAGGGGCGTATCTACCGAAATCGGTAATTGATAACTCCAAAGAACAGACTCGTAAATGGCGCAAATAACAAAGTGATCGGAATATTATTCCGCACTAAATCTGTGTTCAACTGTTTGACCGTTAACCAAATTATATATTACTTAATATAGCTTACATCGATTTAAATTAATTAATAAATTAAATTGAAATGATATAAATCGGAAACTTTTTATTGAAAATACAGTTAATGTTATTTATTTAAAATATAATTTAAATTCGCTTCTAATAGCGACCGAACAGTTTAAAGCTTAGATAACGACTGATTAATTAATACAAAAGAAAGCGACAAAAGCACTTTCAAAGTTTAAAAACAATTACTAATTATTTAATACAAAAGTTGTTTTTGTTAATATTAAACTTTCATCATTTAAAAAAAACAGTTCAAATTGAATATTAATTTATAAAATATTACTAAAGGGTTTGAAAACCCATCATAGATGTGTTAAGCGTGCCTCATATATACCGGTATGTAATATCGAAATATCGAGCGAACAATATATATACATGTAAGTTATATATTTTTGTATTATAAAATATGGGATACAAGCGAAACACGCGCGTTATAAGAGAACACTCGATATTATATTTAATATAGACTTATGGCCACATTTCATTAAATGAAAATTTATTATTTTTACATTTAAAGTTTTCCTGGTAATGCCGAATAAGAAACTGAATAAAAAATTCTTAAAAGTATTGCTTTAAATACTAAAAATTATATCTAAAATTTATTAATGATAAAATGATTTAAAGTTTAATGATGACTATAGGCTTTGATCTCAGATATTAGTGTGTGTATAGCATGAACTCCGATACTACGCTTATCATAATGTTTCAAATTCATTATTAAACATAATCCGTCAAATAAGGCCATATTACAAATTGTAATTTACAATCAGTGTTGAAAATTTATTGATTTAAAATACTTCAACGAAAAAATGCAGATCTTTGTTAAGACAGTGGCAGGTAAAACAATCAGTTTAGAGGTGGAATCAACTGATAAAATCAAAAATGTGAAGGCAAAGATTCATGACAAGGAAGGAATACCACCGGGCTATCAAAGACTGATATTTGGTGGCAAACAGTTACAGTACGGAACTCTCACTGATTACGAGATAGAAAAAGATTCAACCATTCATTTGGTTTTGCGAGTACCAGGAGGAATGCAGATATTCAACGAATCATTCATCAATCGTAAGACCATCGCTATCGAAGCACAGCCAACAGATACGATCGAGAGTCTGAAGCACAAGATTCGGGACAAAGAAGGCATTATTGCCGAACGCTATTTGAGATCAACATATGAATTGTGTACGAATTTGGAAGACGGGAAACCATTGGATTACGACAATATTTGCAATGGTTCTACTCTTCGACTTAGTATTGAATGAGTGTTTAAACGCATAACTGTTTATGAATAATAATAAATAAGAAAAATTAAAGAAAGATATTTTTATGGCATATTAAAAAATTGCAATTACTTATACGTTCGAGTTGTGTGTCTGTTTGTCCGTCTGTCTGTCCTCTTAGCTCAATATTTAAAATTAGTTTTTTGACTTATGCAATATGTTTGATCCATTCTTGTTTTGAAATGAGTTCGATAGTAATTGTTCGAAACGTAAATGGTTTTAATCAACAAATTGAATATTAACCTAATACAATATTCTATCATTTATTGGCGATTTCAAGTCAACAATGACGCCAAAAAAGTTTGGAATAAACATCATTTTTTATTTGAGTTGTGATACGAGAAATAAGTTTGATATTTTTCATTCGTAATAAATAGTTCATTTGTTATTTTTCGAGCATAACACGATTTTTCACTATAACTGAGTGAAATAAGATTTATTGGTTTGAAACTGGTGTTTCGGTAAACTCAAGTGATTTTTGACATTTAATACATTTTTTTACTTAAATTAATGGTAATCGAACGAACTCTACGCTCAAGTAAATTGAATTTTTTTAATAAAATAACTTTTTGGCTTAATATTGGATTCGGTATTTGATGCATAAACATAGATGTTTTCGCACAAGTTTTTTAATAAATAGTATCTTCAAAAATTATTACTTAAGCGTTAAACAATACGTTACATTAATTAATTAAAATTTTTAATTAACCTATGAGTATATTCAAGTTTTGCTCAGATTGAAAAAGTAGAGCTATTGAATTTGATCTGTCTGTTTATACGTTACCGCTATTATTATAATAAAAGTATTATCTCAGTTTTTATGGTAACAAAGGAATTCTATGTCATAATTCTGTTTTTCTTAATTATTCTGTTTTTCCTGCAAATTATGAATTTTGATTGAAAACTATAGATACTCTGCATAATTCTACGAACTTGTAAAGAGACTAATGGGTTAATTGTCAACAAGCAAACTTGTATAATCTGCAAAAAATATTAATTAGAAAGAAATGATTTCAAACTAGATGTGTAATCAACGAAACTTACAGAGATGGGAGCGCTATGAATTTTTCTAATGCCTCGTGTAACACAAAAATTTCACTGAACCTTGTGAAGAGATTTCCCACTGAACTTTGTAAAAGTGAACAATAATTAGAATAATATATATATATAGATTTTTTTTAATGTTGAAAAATATTTTTTAAAAATACAGTATTTTGTTAATAATACTCATAAACTTTGATAAGTAAAGTTTTCGCTTGTCTTATCCTGGTAAATTATCAAGCAAAAAATCTTTTATCTGTCTTAATCCGATTTTATATTTGAGACACAACTGTCGAGGGTTTTTTTAGAAATTACCGTAACTTTATTTTAACAGTGATTTCTCTATGATTGTGTCGTTCTACAGTGGTTTTTTATCTGACTTTGCAAAATTCAGATAAATGGAGTTGACAATGTCTGTTTGTCTATCTGTCCGTGCACACTTTATATTAATTAAGGCATATTGTTCTTTATAATAATTAGGGGATGGGAATTTCAAGCTCAAAATGGACAAAAGTCGGATCAAAAAGGCAAATTAGGTAAAACGGTCAAAATTTAGGATTAAATTTCAGCTACATATACCACTATTTGCTGTCATAAAAGTGATTTTCAGACTTAAAATAGGCAAAATAGGGTCAAAACGGTGGAATTAGGAAAAATAGCCAAAATTGATGTAATAATTTCAGCGGCATAAATTAATTGTTGGGAGCGAGCGAACGAAGATAACGAGCACCCATAAACTAATTAAAATTACATTACAAAGTCAGATATTATGCTCATATCGATCTTGTTTACCCATAAATTTGATAGTTTTTATCATAAGTCTTAAAATTATAGCCGTATTCCAATTAATTTTTAATTTTGTAATTAAACGAATGTGTAGTTACCGTGTTGTGCTTTGTCTGTTTAATTATAACAAAACTCTTCATATTTTTCAAAATCAAATTTAATTTCATATTAATTTTTGTTATTGTTTTAGAAATCAGATTATTCGATTAAACCTAACTAAACTAGTAATTCGTTCGATAATTATTCTATTAGTTTAATACATTTTATTATTAACTTCCAAAAATATCATTCAATTAGTTTAATCTTAGTATAACATATATGAAATATATATTATCAAATAATATTATCCGATTATAGCTTTATATCAAATATTTGTGAGAACTAAAATACTGCACTCTTGCAGTTAGTTTTATTAAAAAAAACATTTACTAATGATATAACATTGCATGCAATATTTCTTTATATATATAATCATAAGAATTATTTGATGCATGAAATAATAAAGAAAATGCTTTTCGCATTAAAACTGATAGATGTTATCAATTGCGCGACACACACACACACACACACAACTCTTCAATTGTTATTGGTGTGATAAATTATCTTCAATGTTGTAGACATCAATTTTGTGCCTGCAATGGCGCAGCAATGGCAGTGAGCAGCGCTATTTTTTATATAGATTTAAAAGCGATTTTGAATATTTGTCTTCATTTCAAACATTTTAAGCCGTTTTATTTTCTCCGTGTTTTGTCTAGAATTTTTTTGTTGCAATATTTCTAATAAATTTTAAAACTTTCTCCATTTTTTTCCAGTGCTGTTGTTGTTTTAGATTCATTTTTATGTAAATTGTTTTTTGGTTCTCTTAGCTTTGCGTTTGTTTTATGATTGGAACTCATTAATAATTAAAATTCAATTTCACTATAATAACATTTACTTGATATGAAAACTTATGCAAATATTATAGAAATTTTTAAAAATATTAAATTGCATTTAACTATCTCTAAGACGTTGTACACAATTATGATGACGAAACGTAAAGTCAAATTGTGCGGCTCTTAATCAAAAATCTATGTGCAAATTGAATACCATTTTTTAGACATCAGTTATCGCGGAAAACATAAATAACCAAATTACTTAAAGATTTTATTTTATTTAGTACTGAATGTTGATAGTTATTTTCTCACAACGATTATTACTTTGAACTTTATTTTTTATTCTTGCGAAGCATTATGTCACAAACTTTGTAACCTTTAATTTAAGAGAAAAACAATCAAAAAAAAAAAAATTCACGATAAAACGAGTTGCGAGTTTTTTTCCTCGATTCGTAGCGAAGTTTAAATGCTATGAGGGTTTGATGGGAACCATTACATCTGCTGATCGAAAACAGTTTGAGATTGGTTTTATGCTTTGATTCTTTTTTGTTCTAGTCATCCACCAGTTTATGGTTATATCCGTTTAATGTATAACGGATATAATTTTCATATAATAGCTAAATTTAGTCATTAATTCTTTTTTTAAGCAATAATAAAAATAAACGTATTATTTTTGTTAAATTATTTTAAATGCAAAAATAAAAATAGTTTCTACAGGCAATTGTTTTATCCATAAAATCATATTAAGTCTAAGCTGCAAAAATTGGGTAAAATGGGACTGTTTTTTGTTTCTATCTAGTCTATAATTAACTGCCATCAACTCAACCCCCGAAGCATTTATTTAGATTGCATTATATTATGCTCCGCCAGTGCAGTATCAGATACTGATAGACCCCGAAGAAAATAACGTGCAGACTATGTGTTTCACTTTTAAAAAGCAGACTTTTTCCTATTAATAGTATTTATCGATTCCAGTGGTATATATCTATCTGTAACGGAAGAAAAAGATGAAGCGATTCAATACCCAATCTACGCGCTAATAGGAGAGTTACGGGTGAAATACACGACAGGTGTACTTCTTTTCATTGCGTTTCGTTGTTTTTCAGGCTTCACTTCGCTAACAACTGTCACGAACGAACGTGTGTATCACTTTATTCGTACTCTCTTTTTTTCATCACCTCTACGCTCTCGCACTCACTTGTAAATAACGGGCGACAACAAGATTTGTCGCATTGAATCTAAATCTTTGCGCTGTAACCAGTGCTCGATTGAAGATATCTCTAGACGACAGTCAACGAGAAGACAATTATCGCTGCACTTTAAAGTATTAAAACTGCGATAAAGGATAGCTTTTCGAGATGAAAAAAATTAAAAAGTTTTTTGCTTTTATTTTTTTCGCCGAAACTTTCAAGAAAGAGAGTGGGAGAGAAAACTTTTGCATTAAATAATTGATTTCAACTAATAATGAATGTCTTGTGCGATACATATCCTTAAAGTACCATGTTTTACAAATGCAATAACTTATAGCACAAAAAACTCCATTTAAGAAACTTAATAAATTTTCTGTTTCTTTAACAGTACGCAGTTATTCTATTTCTTTTCTTCTTTATTCTTAAAAATTGTGAATAAGGAATAAGAATTGGTTCAGAATATTCTTTATACACACTCACTCACTCTCTCGCGCTCACACTTCAATAAATCTCCATCGATAAATCAAATCCAGAGATTGGATTTGTAATAAATATAAATCTTTTGGTCCCTAAAAGAATATCAGCTCGTTTTGGTGGGCAATCCATTTGCTGGCTGTCAAGCAATAACACAATTCGCGTAAAAACTTTTTCTTCGCAACTTTTCTTCCTCTTTTCCCTCTCTATTTTTCCATAACCAATCATTTTAATTCAAATGTTATATATCTATTTTTAGCTCTCCATTATTCTATTACAAAATTACATTCTCCTCTGTTCTTTATTCCTTATTTTCTGGTCGCTTCTCTTGTTAAAGTAAATCATACTCGAGTTCTCTTTTTTATATTTATGCGAATATCTGGTGCGATGTCTCAAAACGGATGTAGAAATGATGGCGAAACATCTTCTTTCTCTTTTTACGAGTTATTATTCTTTTTCTTCGTCATTCATTTCGAGAGAATCATGAAAATTCTCGCTTATAATGAGATCTTAGCCGCAAGTATTTTTTTAACTTCCATACATTTTCTCAGATGAAAATTATTCTTTTGACAAAAAACTAAGTGTAACAAATAAATGAGTTGTATAGTTATAGCAGTTGTGTTCGCAGCTGAACTTAAAGTATATAAAAATCTACTCTCGAATAAATCGTCTAACAGATATCGAATATATTGTATATATTTAATCTATAGATTATGTTCTAGTGGATAAATTATCGATAATTTATTAATATTGTAATAATAAATTAAACCTATTCTGTCAGGTTATATGTAGCAAATAAACCAAAAAAGTCATTTTAAAAATTAAAAATTAAAAATTAATAGTTAAAAATTAAAATTTTAAAATTACAAATATTCCTAAAATGTTTGCGATTTGTAACTTGAAATTCTAATAAAAAATATATAAGTTTTATCTTGAATATACAGCATTCTCAATGCGTAATTTTATTCTTAAAATCCAATATATTAAACGAGATTAAATTTACGGAAACAAATAGTTAGGATTCAAGTATTCAAAGCAAAGAATGAACCTTTTTATTATTTTTCGGATTACCATTCAAATATTCTTGAGCATTATAATAAATTAATGCCGAAAACACAATAACAACAACAACAAAATAATATTTAAATCATTTGAAAGATAAAACGAGAAAAAATACGAGTTTAATTGAATTTTTATTGAAATAAATTTTCCTAAATCGTATTATTATGCAACCAAAACTATTTGAAGCGTGAATCGTGTATGCATGGTCTAGTACTCAAATATATTTATAATATATAAGCCGTATTTCTATAACAAAAATCATTATATCTAAGTTATATATAATTTTATGCAAAACAAATTCATTACATTCATCCATAAGTATAAAACTTTTATGCTTGTATCTGTAATCCTTAAGTTTTCCGGATAACGATTATTGGGAAAAAAGTTTTTAGTTTTTTAGCTCACTTTGTAAAAGTCAGCTATTGGATTTGAGATTTCACCTGTGTGTAGACTTTCTGTCTATCTGTGTGTGTATGGACTTTTTTTACTTTTTTTGATTTTTTGGAGTTTTTAGCTCACTTTGACAAAGTCATCTATTGGATTTGACATGTCTGTATGTGTGTGTGTGTGTCTGTATGGATGTAGACTTTCTGTCTTTATATTTCTCTGCGTGTTTGTAAGTCGACTTTTTTGGAGGATAGGAAGCTTTAAATGAGGAAAAAATATTACATTATTACAATGTTTTAAAGTACATAAAAATTCTTAGCGAAACAATAATAATTAAAAGTTTTGTTTGTTTAAAAATAAAATTACAAAAATGTTAAGCAACAATATAATACTGTAAGTTTTTTTGGCGTAAAAGGAATGCAGATATTTATAATTCACTTAACTAATCCACATATCTATTCACTTAAAAAATATTTGAATCAAAGTGAGCGAATTACTAATGTTCATTCTTGTTTCTCCGTGAAATTGCAATGTTTATTTACTAAGTTTAGTTTTATCAAATATAAAACCTATGTATTTTATCCATAGTTACACAAGGTCTGAAGTCCTATGAGGGTGTCAGATTCTGAAAATCTCAATTTTTAAGAGGAGGTCTAAAACTCATCGGATTTAAATGACATTTTTTTGGTCTTCTGACCAAAAAATTTTTTCAATTAAAAAATACCACTTTTTCAATATAATATCGATTTTCTTTTGATTAGAAAGTCAACTTTTTCAGAATTCTAGGAGGGGGTCAACCCTGTGCAAGCACCCCCTTGGGTAACTATGATTTTATTATAAATAAACGCATAACAAAATTTGTCTGTTGGTAAGATCAAGTGCAACACAGATAACACTATCGTATTTTGTGGCAACAAAAACGCTTTCACACAACCATGACTTCTAATAGTTAAGGGCGTTTACCGAAACTCGTTCTGTCCACTACTCAGTACACATAAAAAATGCGGAAAATATAATATAATATAATATTCTGAACAACAAATTTCTATTTGCGTGTTGAAATGCACTAAATTATATACCGCTTACGAACGTAAAATAAGTTTCAACGTGCATACATGCATACGTAGTGAAAGCGCTTAATTATAGTTTTCAGTGTAGTAAACTCAATTTTACAAGTACTGACACTTACTGATTACCTTTCGTGGCAGCGCATGAAATTGATGTATCAATTTATTATAAATTTTTTTGCTCCCCACGTAATAAACAAAAAAAATCTTGCGACTACTGAGCGATGCCATAGCCTAGTGGCGAACATATATCTTATTGTCGTTCATTAATATTGCTTCACCTTTTGTCAGACGCTAAAGATTAGTCGAGATTACAATGCGTGAAAATAGTAATACAATGGAGAGAATGGTAGAGCACGCGTAAGATATCAAGAAAAATTGCGAAAAACAGGGACCGAAAAGTCATTTTAAGCGTAATTCGATTAATGGCATCGAGTAGGAGAAGTGGGATGAGAAGGGATGAGGAGATACCAGGGGTTGTTTAGTGTTCACTGTGCGAGAAAGTGCTTTCTAGAGAGCTATAGATAAAACTTAAAAGCATTACACTGTATTCTCCGCATAGCTTTCGCTTTGTATTGTTAAAAGAGACGGTCATCGTTGACTCTATGTGTTTTTAAATGTCAGCCAAGCATTTCTTTTTCAAAATGTATGTATTCAATGGTGTTGATAATAATACAGTAAAAAGAGAGAGTGTGTGTGTGTGTTTCCTCAGGGAATGGCACTAAAATGTAATAAGCAATGATCTATTGTGAATCTATTGGAAAACTGGAAAATAATGCTTGAATACTAAGGATAATGCATTACAGAATCGCTTGAGTCCCACAAGTAATAATGTATTGATGCAATTTCATACACATATAGCGCTTTCTACTAGTATTTTAGCTTTTCTCTTGTTTTACTTAATGTTTCATCGCTCGAGAATCACATCCACATACACACACATCCAATATTTTTGCAATTTTCCTCGTAGAACACAGCGGACACCACTTCTTATTTATTCTGCGCTTATTTATTACACGTTAGGCCTTCTTATTTTTATTTTTATTATAGAGCTCTGTGACTGTAAAGAGTGAATTGGAAAATTTTTTCGTGTGTGTGCCGATGTGTTCAGTGAGAAAGCAATATTTTTACTCGGATTCCGCCCACTATTGTAGTTAGTTTTGATACAGTTGTGTGTGAGTAGCATTTACTTGATTATAAGGTGTTCGATCGGCTATCAAGACGCTCACTGAAGCTCAAATTATGACTACAATCAAACTCAAATAAGATTGCGTAACATAGATCAACATTTACTGGCGCTGTTACTACTTCTACTTTCTACTACTGCTACTTACTCTTCACATCGATAATGATTATAATAATAACTGCAGTGAACACACACACAAAAAGAGCAGAATCACTAGAAGTATACGCGGAATAATAAAATAAAATAGAGAAAAATCAAAATATACTATCATTTATAACAACACAATGTTTGTGTTCAATAATGTTGGAAATTAGATTTTCTTTTGTTGCCATTATTAGAAAAGTTACGGGAAGTAAGGCTTAAGATATCCAGTTCTACTTTTCCGAGTTCGAGTGTTGTAAATTTGATTCTTTCTATTAACAGGAAATTGTTGCAAACTTTAATAGATTTAAGTTTAGATTTTTAAGTTTTAATAGTTGTTAATCAATAATGCTATTTGTTAATAAAAAATAACAAAACTTAAAAATTAGAATCTAATGCATTACGTATATAGTTTTAATGCGAATTTTATTAAAATTTTGATATTTTACGAGTAAAAATTGTATCACAAAAGAAAGTAGCGAATTGATACTGTAGTATGATAGCAGATGTGAGATAAATCGGCGAACAAACAAATCATGCCTGAAAGATGCGTTTAAAATTAAATCCTCAGAAATGATGGCAAAAATAGATAGTTGTCAAGCAATTTGTTTGGATGACCATTCGTTTGCCAGTGCTATGCGTCGCTTATACCATACAATAGTAATTCGTTATCTCATTATTTCGAAGCGATCCACTTCTCTCTCTCTCTCTCTCTCTCTCTCGCCGATGATTCAATTTGGATTAACATAAATATAATGGTGTTCGTCATCAATACGACTATCGACTAAAACCAAATGATCGGAACAGTCGTGACGTGAAACAGTTCCCGTTTGGAGAATGGGGAGTGTGTGTCAAATGGGTCAGCGTTACAATTGATGCCCAGATTCAGTTATATAACACGTACTTCTCATTCAATTTTACGGTTAATACATATTCAGAACTGCATCGCGTTTCATAGTCTTCTACGCATTTTCATAAATGATAAGCTAGTTTATATGAGTGACAATTAAAGTGAAAACTATGCTAACATATCGTGACTATAGATTGCGATATTTGTGTTCATGCAATTCACTTTTTCATTATAAAATCATTATTTAAATGCTAATCAAAGAAAATTTCATCTTAAAAAATTATATAAAATTGTAAAAAATAATAATTTCCTATAACCGAAAGTTCTACACTCATTCTCTCTCTCTATTCGCAAATTCCATTAATGCCTATTTATTCAAATTTTCAGTCTTCGCAGTAAAAATTTAGGCCGGAAAAATCTGATGCATACAAATATTGAATATTCCTTCACTTATTGACTTAAAATAGGAAAAGTGGCGAATCTGTATTTGACATCTATGGTTGGCAGTGCATCGTCAGCTGTGACGGTGCCGTATCCGCATTCGCGAATGGGGCCCAAGTTTGCGATATCAGTAATTTACCACTAATATGTTGTACTACAGTAATGTATAATACGGGTTACTATTTACAAACTGCCGAATGACGCATACATTGTGGGTTCTATTGTTAATAAAATGGATGAAAGTTAGTTAAGTGCATTTTGCTTTTCCATATCCATTAGTTTAAATAAAATCCATGTAATGTTATAATGCATGGCTCGTTTTAAAAGATACGACGCAACATAAACTTTATTAGATTTCATAAACATTAGTAAGAAAATGATATAATTTGATTAAAAATATTCAATTCGCTTGTTTTGTCTAAAGTATTTTGATATTAAAATAATTTTTTCTAAAAATTTTTCTGACAAATAAGTTATTCTTTAAATATTTATCAAAAATAAAGAAATAAGAGAGAGAGAGAGAGAGAGAGAGAGAGAGAGAGAGAGAGAGAGAG